>BMAW01112533.1:160905-294331 GCA_019974015.1 Nephila pilipes
AAGTTGTTCTTCTTCCATATATGCCAATTGAAGTGTTTTGTCTTAGTTTAAGATAAACCTTACTTTCCTTTGATGAGTAATGCATGTGTTTTTATCAAAAAGAGGAAATATTTATATTGGTATATATTAGTCAAAAATCTCTACAGGATGTTAAGATATGACCGAACAATTTATGTTAATGTAGTCAATAGGAAATCAAAACAAGTATATACTTCTTTGAAGAATCTGTTTGCAAAAATTATTATTCTCACATTCCTTTCTTTATATTTTATGAATTTGAAAATTTTGGTTCTTTTCAATAAGAAGAATAAGTAAAAATACTGAAAAGTTCTAAAGTAAATAAATGTCCTATATAACATTTTTCCTCTCCCAATAAAACAAATGAAATTGTAAACTCATAAAAATTTTCAGGTAATCCCATCATTTCCTAGGATTGGTCAGTTTAGCATGGTCTATAAGAAACAAGCCTCGGACTCTTCTGGAAAAATGCAACACAAACCAAGTTCAAAGGAAAGATGAATAATAAAGATATTGATGTTAATTTTTAATTGCTAAAAATATTGAAAAGAGAATAATTAATTTCTATTTTTATCAGTGAATAGTTAAAGTGCCTCTATAAAGTTGTTATATTGCATGTTGTGTCTTTTGCATATATACAGTTCTGGTAAAAGTTTTAATTAATTCAGTAGATTATAATATAATTATTAATATATATATATATATATATATAATGAAGAAACTGCTTTTCTACTCCCATCATTATTAAAATCCTTGTATGTTAGCAAGTGAAATAAATCTCTTGAAACGCTTTAAATCTTTTTATTATTTACAATGTAACCATAGATTTTCTCTCTTCTTCATTAGAAATAAACAAGACCAAAGACAGTAATTGCAACAGCCACAATATAGTAAGTACTCTTTCATTTAACGCACTTAAATAATCTAAGATGAAAGATAATCTTTTATTATTTATAATTGTTAATGCGCAAACATTTAATCATTTTCCTTAAGATCTATATATTATTTATCATATAATATTACTATGTAACCAATAAATGTAATATATAACTTAATTTTCCAATTTCACATTGTATTATCTTAGTGATTTTTTTTATTTGTAAATAAAACATGCTTTGGTAAGAAAATGATAAACAAGAAACTAGTCCTCATCAAGCATTAATCGATTTGCGTAAATTAATTTTTTTTTAAAAAGAGCAATCATATTATTAAAATAGATATAGCAGTATTGTCTTGAAAGTGAACCTTTTTTAAAGAAACTAAAACGCAGTAGTACAAATTAATGTACGGTAATTCTATTTTAGTCCACAAACGTTTTCGCAAAAGTTTTCTTTTGTTAAATATTTATCATTTTCCAATCCCTAAAATTTATTGTTTGTTAAAATATTTTACTTCGAATAAATTTAGTTATGCAGTGGTGGGACATATTTTGATGCCACCTAGACCCGCTGCGTAACGGGTTGAGTTCACGTCAATCCAAATTCTCCCAACATAGGTGTGGAAGTTGGAAAGGGTGCCAGCTCAAGTGTCGTTCTCGTCGAATGACCGAGGTTCAAAATTCGAGGTTAGTCCTCTAAAAGCCTCATTACTCTACATGCGACATTAAAAACCAAACCAAATGTAGGACGCCTCGTCAAAGCAAATGAATCAGTTGTGCTGAGATTATCAAAATATCTTCATTTTTCCTTTTTAAATGTATTAATGAACTACCAATAGCCTTCATGTTGTGCTTCTAGTGCAACGTTACATAAACACAAATCAAATTAGAAACAACACTAATGCTTTTACAATGGACCTCATGTGTAATCGCATGAACAGTATGTGATAGGATAAAATCTGAGCTCTCTAATTTCAAAAATGCTAAAGGAGGTCTTGAATTACCGTGACATATACAGTGCAACAATTGAGGATCACTTACTTACTTGATAGATCAACTTTTGGAAATAAAATAAATACATTACTAGAATAGAAGACTATTTTTACTTTTGCTAATGCGAATAAAAAGGTTAATTCTGACAGTAAAATAACGAAATCAACAAAAAAAATATCCAAAATTAAAGTTTTCCAAATATTTGAAGTAAACATAGGCAGACTCTTCGTAAAAATTAAGGATACAATACAATAAATTTTTCGATATATTAGCATGCATAGACAGACATCAGTATTTTGATTTGCATGTCCTTTGGCTTTATAATTCCTCCAAACGTCTGGTACGATCTACTAATTTTTTTAGTGGTATCTGGAGATATTTTTATCCCATTCTTCTTGTAACATATCTTATTAAATGGGAACTGTTTCTAATCTGTTGTTTTTTGGACCGCTGTTTCTAGTGTGGCCCCTGAATTTTCTATGACATTGATGTCAGGGGACTGTGGCGGTGTGTGGAATTGCTGTTTCTTTATAATGAAAGACTACATTTTGACATTGCTTGCGCTGTGTGTTTGGGAGTCGTTGTCGTGCTGATATATAAAATTTCAATCTAAATCCACTTTGTGATCTTCTTTAAGATTGTTGCGGAATGTATGTCTACATAAAGCTTATGATCCATTATACCATCTATAAAAACTAAATTTTACCCTCATTTGCATCTACAACCCCAAATCCTTGAGCCGGAGCCACCACCAGTTTAACTGTAGGACGATAAATTTTTGGATCAAAGGGATGTTCGGCTTTCTCCAAAGGTGTGCATTTACTCATCAACCTAAAAATGTTGAACTTACTTTCATCTCTAAATATAACTTTCTTCCAGTTTTCTGTCTTCAACTGATGAGTTTTTGCAAATTCCAAACGCTCTGATTTTGTGTTTCAGGAGGTTTCTTTCTAGCTACTCGACTGCTATATCAGAATAATACATTGTCTGACAGTTCTCTCAGTATTCTACACTGCCTGCTGAATTATTCAGAAGTTTCTCACGCTAGTTGTTGACTGACTCAGTTTAGGGAATTAATCTTGATATCTTAGATTTCCTTTAGCTACATCACTCAGAATACTTTTCCTTCCTCTTCCACTCTTATTTTGAATTAATCCATCGCTTTTAAATTTCCCAATGATTTTCTGGACACATGAGTGACTTCTACCGACAATTTCAGCTATTTCACGATACGATTTTCCCTTCTTAAATAACCTTAATATAAATTTTCTTACATCAATACTAGTCTCTTTCCGAGGAGCCATTTTCCATTTAAAATTACAGCTTTATATTCTCATAACCAACTTCAAAAGACAGAAACGAAGACTATTGGAGACGGATCTCGTAATTTTGAATCTTGATCAAAAAACAATGACACCTGAACTGCCCCCCATCTCTTAACTTCCACACCGCGCCAAGGGAGGACTTTGGGCCCCAACATATTTAACGTACATCAGTCCCGTCTACATGGCGAATCTTTACTGACATCAAAGCTCGATCCCGTGACTCAACGTAAACCGCCAGCCTTGAGTCCGCGGTTATGACCACTAAGCTACAGCAGCCACTCTTTCTGGATGACATTGTTACTGTATATTGAAATTTTACAAATATAATTCGTAAGAAAATGCATATATCAATACATTTCTAAAAATAAACAGTTTAACTAAATATACCAATGTACATAATACAAAAACTTCAAATACAATGTAAATAACACTAAATATATATATTTCAGAACATCATTTCTTTGACACAATTTCTGCACAATGCAAACAAAAATACCTTGTAATTTTTTTTATTTCAATAATTTTGTATATTAAAACTAAAAATTTACCAGATAAAATTTCTAAGCAATTTTTTGTGTAAAGAACTTTTTTTCTCCCCTTTACTAACAAAAAATTCAAATAAAGATTTCAGCTATATACCAAAAAGAATACAAAATAAATATTCATTTGATTGAAATAAAACTAACAAGGAAACAAAAGGAGAATGCATTTATCAAAATGATACTACTAAATATTACAATTCAAACAAGTAAAAAGTTAGTTACTTTATCATTTCCGACTAAGGTAAATTGCTTAAAGCTGTTTGGATAAATTCATTGCTTAAGTTTAAAGCAACGTTTGCATATTGGGTCGTAGTATTGATGAGAAATGAATTTCAGCATAGGTTTTTGCAAATTAGAAAGGCAAATACAAAAATATTATTCTCAAAGTTAAAATAAACAATCTATGTTACTTTTCTGACATATTATTTTACACTTACAAGACTTGAATTTATACACCATTTCTGTTTAAGATATTGAACATGCAAATGCTTGTTATTTCATGGGAAAGTACGCATTGCAACACTATAATATTGTTACAAATTTGTAAATATTACTTGTAATTCTCTTAAAATATCTCAGATAGATCGGAAATACTCAGATTTTTGGGCAAAAATCTCGCAATTTAGGCGTACTCAATGTTAAAAAAAAAAAAAAAAAAACGGCATTTTTTGTGATTTGGAGACTTGGTGACCACTTGGCAAGATTTGGCGAAAAAAAATATTTCTGGAAAATTCCATCATAGAAGCTCTAGGACCAATATTAAACGATATAGCATAGAATCTTGACGAAACTCTTAGATTTTCACGCCAAGTCAGGTATAAATACCACCGGTCGAGATTAAAGACTTGATGTTATTTGAAGCCCTTCGAATAGCAGAGCTGAGGTTTATCGGAGCTCGAAACCTTCTTATAGGCGTGATGTGAATGTTTGAAGAATTGGGTGAATATTCAGGTACGGTCCTCTGAACGGCAAACGGCGTGCCGTTTAGAAGAAAGCACCGGTCCGCATCGAGTGCCGGTCTGAGGCTCTTTACGGGGGTGCAAAATGACGTGAGGTCATTCGCCAATTCTCTTCGTGTTCCTTCTTTGTGCACCGTTAGTAAAACAATCTTTTTATCTGATATCCGAACCTCAAAATTCAGAGATTCTATTTTCATTCTTTTGTCATAAATTTCGTATTAGGCAGTTTTAGAATATAAAAGGATTTTATTGACTAATTGTGTATATTAAATACTCACTTAGAAGATATTCAGGGGCTAGGGACTATTGTTTAGTTTTTTTTATTAACGTTGCACTAGAAGCAACACGAAGGCTATTGGCGATGGACCTCGTAATTTTGAACCTCTGTTAAGTTACGAGGAAGACACCCGAGCTGACATCCCATCTCCTAACTTCCACACCACTCTAGCGTGAGGACTTTGAGCCCCGACAGATTTAACGTGCATCAACCCGGCTACACGGCGGGTGTTCCGCAGCCAACTGAACCAAAACCGCCTTCTACGAATTCGAAACCATGACCACTAGGCTACTGCGGCCACTAGTGACTATAGACCTCGTATTTTTCAACTGTATTCCAGTGACACCTTATCTGATAACCTGGTTTCCTGACCTCCATAACACACGCCAAAATCTTCTCCATGAAACATATATTTGTGGAACACACTACTAGACAGAAACCACAACTAGAATTGTGCAGACTATGAGCAATCAACAGTATCTACTTACCCGATCACGGTCGCTTTTTCTTAAATAAATTAAAGAATCTGTTTATTAAAAAACTGATTATTTGATCCATCACAAGTTTCAAGTCTCAAGAAGGTTATTGATATTTGTGGCTATTCATTTTGTTTCTCATTCATTTGTTCATAAGTGGGTAGGAGACCAGCTATTTGAGTAAGATATTATTTCAGGCACTCAGCTTGATTTTCCATTTTAGCTGTAAGAAATTTGTCTTCTCAATCATTGTAAGCTCGTACTCAATCGGCTACGTCCTTTTAAGTGATGGGAAAGTAGTTTTTGTGTCACCCTCGTCATTTGCTAGAATTAGAAGTTTTAAAGTACGTATCAAGGTTACATATCCGTTCAACAAGGATAACTGTTTTACATCAAAATTTATGCAATAATGTAAGTCTTCGATATGTGCTCTTAAGTACTTTAGTAACCATGTAGCTTTATAATTAATCTAATAACGAACCATCTTAAGGTATCTTAATAGCTAAAATTATTCACTAGTTTAAGTCGTCTCTTTTTGTATTAAAGAAAGGTATATGTTTACCTTTCTTTCTATTTCCTTTGACGTTTAAGTATCATTTACCTAAATTATACTTGTGAAATCAGTTTATTCAAAGAAATTTAATAATACTATGCCCCTTTTTTTGCAGGATTAAATCAACTTAGACTGAATAATACACAAGATAGTTTTTAATCCAGATAAGAATAGAAGCAAATTCATAAGTTATAAAGTAATTTTGCAAGTAATCGGTATTGATGTATTTTTAAACAATAGTTAAATTTCATTATTTTTCTTCTATAATTAAAATGTGAGTTTTAGATTCTTACTGAAATGTAACACCCTGAATAGTATGAGTAAAGTCTTATCACCCATTTTCGCCAATCTATGATTGAATTATAATTTAACTTAAAGTGATAGCTGTTAAGTTAGTTGACTTATGCTACTTTCATAAATACCAAGTAAGAGGTGCCTTTGTGATAATCTGATGTATCCCATAAGTAGATGAGTTAAAATAAAGTTTCGTTTTCTACATAAAAATAACTTCCAATGAGAAATAAGAGGTTTCACATGGTACATTTTGTTATCTACTTCCAGATTCTATTGATCCTCTGGTAATATTTATAGCCGATTTAATGCATTTTATGAAAGCTCAATTATGAAATGATGGGTTTCTCAGTTTAGTTTTTATTATTAACGTCGCACTAGAAGCAACACGAGGGCTATTGGCGACGGACCTCGTAATTTTGAACCACGGGCAAGTGACGAGGACGACACCTGAGCTGGCACCCCCCTCTCCGAACATCCACGCCACGCCAACGGGAGGACTTTGGGCCCCGAACAGATTTAACGTGCATCAGCCCCGGCTACACGGCGGGTCTTTGGAGGATGAAATGATGGGAGAGATTTACACTCATGTAGAATTAGCAACACGGTCGATAGTTTCGTTGATTCTGATACACACATGGTAGGGTATCCCACAAAAATATAAACTGGATATTTTTATACTTAAGTTTATAAATTTTTTCCGATTATCAATGAGATAAATGACTTGGATGGTAAATAGATTCTAATATATTAATGGAATCAATGAACAAAATGGAATTTCAATTGTTTTGATTTGAGACACTTTCTAATGCTTGACTTAAATCGGAAGCCTCAAGTGTAAAAACAGAACATGAAGGATGGGGGGGGGGGAATTCAAGAGAACTATCTATTAAATACGACATATCAACATTTGTTGCGCTTAGAACCTTCGGTTTAATTGGGCTTAATATCAGAGCATTGTTTCGCTCTGATATTAAACCCAATCACTTTTTGCTTAAATATTTTACGCAGCGTCTGATTTTTAATTTTTAAAAGGATCTTCGAAATCAAAACTTTATTCGAACCAGGGTAAAAAAAATTCGTTTGTGATTCAAGTGTTGGAAATCCCATAATCTGAACTCTTCTAACAAAATCCCTTCTAAAATATGAACTATTTTAACAAAATCTTTATAATGAAAGTAGCTCGTTTATCCAGGAAGTAGAGCACTTTTCGCTATGGTCGATCTGTGTGTTTACATTGAGGTACTTGTGTAATATCCCGTCAACCATTTTCACTAAAAGATACGATATTTACCAATAATAGAAAATGCCTCTAACCGATACGATTCACCGCAAGAAATGGAAAATGTGGCTAATCGAGGTGATATTTTTCTAACAAAAGGAAGAGTGAAATAAAATACTGTTTCTCATATTTTGTTCTTTACCACATGGTTTTATTTAGCTTTGTTTAATTCTTATTGAAACCAGAGCTCTATCCGCTTACTATAAGAAGCTGCTATTTTCGTTTAAACATTTCAAAGCAACCATTATTATGACTCTGAGGATCCGAAGACAGGTATGCATACGCAATAAGTTGAAAGACTACGGGATCGACCAAATAAGGAGATAAAAAAAAAACATGGGGAACCGCGCATTACCGCGTAGAGAATACAGCTGAGCTTATGAGTCATAGCATTCATAATGAAAATTGCCCATTCTTTGAAATCTTGAATGGCTGCTCTAGCCTAAGTCCTGTTTTGTCCGTCTCTGACGAAATGTCAGCATCAGAAGCACTAGAAATATTCCTTTCAAACTTTTTAGAAAGTTAATCACGCTCTCATCATTAATTGGACCGTGTGAGTATATTCTTCGGATAAACAACACTTTCTCGCAATTATAAACAGGAGTCAAGGCTTCCCGAAATTAAAAGGGAAATAAACGAAATGCATCCAAAAGCAACGCAAAATCAAACAGTACTGACGGTACTGCTCTAAAAAGAAAGAAATAAAACATACATAGCAAAAAACAATAAAAAATATCAGGTGAAAAACCGGAAACACAAATGTAGATCACATGGAAGTTTAAAGAGCTGAGGTCAGTTTGTTTACATTACGCTTTCCTTCCTTCCCCACAACAGCTGGTGAGCTAAATACTGAATTAAGATAGACTGTAATCAAACTGAAGGTTAAGATCTTAAAACTACTATTCAGTTCAAAAGTGACGGACAAAGGGTGCCATCTAGAGATATTTAGAAGACGTTCCACCGTAGAATGAGAATGTGAATCGTTCGGCCTCTAAGTGATGAATATGTTACGCCGTTCGGCCGTGAACGACGATCACGTACATGATGAAATTTCGTCCCGAAAGGGATAGTAAAGAAAATTTTTAAGAATATTAGATTCATAACTCAATTTGTTTTTAGAGGGTTAAACTCTTGAATTTTTCTTGCTTATAAATAGGTGGAATCAAACCTGAACTTCCCAAAGACTGAAAATTATATTTCGTTTTTATTACTGTTGCATAAGATTACGATGTGAGACCTATTGCTGTGAATTCCAGAAAACATTGTCTAGTTATGAGAATGACATGCGAGTGGTTTCTGAGTAATAGGATCTTCGGAAAATTGACAACCCTTCTTCAGGACTCTTAAACTCTATCTATGAGGTAATGCAATATGCTGTAACTGTAACCATATAAATTATCTGGAATATATGATAACCTTCGGAAAGTACAGGTCTCACAAAACAATCTCTGGATTATACTCAAGATAGATCGATGATGTAATATGATCCTCAAAGAGCCCTTGTATAAAATACAATTCTAATCAATGAAAATTGTTTAGAATGATTTTATGGAAAATAAAATATTAATGCTATATTAAACTCACAAAGAATGCTTTAAATAAAAGCTTTTTTTCTTCAACATACCAAATATCTCAACCAATAAGGACTTGGAGCACGAATTTCAACCGGAAACCATACGATCATTCCATCAGATGAATGGAAATATTCATCAGTTTAAGACATAATATATACGTATAAAGCGCATCTATAATTTCAAGTTACACTTTTTAATTTTTAGGTACATTAGCTGTATAACGAGCATTCTTTTCTTTACGAAGAAATCCGAAATGTACCCGAGCAATTATCTTATATTTTGAAGTCATTTTTATTACCCAAGCTTTCGTACGATGGTAAGCTGAATTGACAACCGAACCAAAGGGGAGGGGATGCTTGAGGGAATAAATTGTACTAATAGGGTTGTTTTTTCTTCAATGTGGATGTGCATAAAAAAATGTTATTCTAGATTTTCGAGAAAATGGGTACACAATTTTGGACCACTTTTGACCCGAATATATTCGAAGAATCAGGTTTAGTTTAATTTTTATTAACGTCGCACTAGAAGCAATAGGAGGGCTATTGGCGACGGACCTCGTAATTTTGAACCACGGTCAAGTGACGAGGACGACACCTGAGCTGGCACCCTCCTCTCCTTACATCCACACTACGCCAACGGGAGGACTTTGGACCCCGAACAGATTTAACGTGCATCAGCCCCGGCTACACGGTGGGTCTTTGGCGGCCAAGGATCGAACCCGCGACTGAACGAAAACCGCCTGCCGCTAGTCCACGACCTTGACCACTAAGCTACCTCGGCCCCCTTCGAAGAATCAGGAGTCGGATGGTTTCTCTTATTCAGTCTTTTTGAAGTCGAAATGAATATCAATGGCTTTAGTTGATGTAGTGTTCCTTTTAGTAGAATGAATGAATGAATGTAAAGTTTATTAAAGCAAGAGCCAGATATGGCTATGCTGCGCCAAACAAGACTAAACTGTGGTCTAGACGTGAAGTTGGAAAAAAAAAGGTAAAAATGGTTGACAAGAAGGAGGGTCGAAAATAGAGAAGGATCGCTAGGGTATCCCGGGAGTGCGTCACCCGTGTTTACCAAAGACAGTAAACCCCATGGGAAAGAAAAGATCACTAAGGTGCCTCGGGGTCATGAGTTCCTTTTAGTAGAAACATAGTGCTGGTTTCAAATACAAAGTCACTCAATTTGCGAAAGAAACGGAAATCGTACTGCAACAAGGATGTTTTAATATTAACGAAAGCTTCACATGCGAGTGGACAAAAATAAAATCCCTATTAATATGCTGTATAATATTAATATAGCGAAAAATAATCCAAAAGCGATTCCCATAAACGATCTTCCATAGTTCTTTCCTGTTTAAGGGAAGGTACAAAATTAAAACCTATGTGGGTATTTTTAAAAGAAAGAATACCGATGTGTAATTTATCAAAATAAATGTCGCCATTAGCCCTTGTGTAGCTTCTAGTGTGACGTTAGTAAAAAGTAAAACGAGCTTAAAGGGTTTCATATTAAGCGATACATGCGAAACTAAATGCTTTCGTTGTCGTCAAATTTCACTGGAATTCTTGATAAAATTTATTCTTGCAGGTACACGCATTAAAATGTTATAAATATTTCTAATGGAACTGTTATGATCCAATATTTAAAAATAAAGGTTTTTTGCTGTTCTTAAAAAATTTAATTTAATAAAATAGTTTGAAGAGTTTTTAGATTTTTAATATGTTATATAGTATTTACTTTAATATTTGTTTAAATTATCTGATAATATTTGTTGGTTTATACATTGAGAAATTTCAAATTTGAATGAGTAGTTAACGCAAATATATTTATATAATTCAAAACATTGTATATTTGAAATGTTGTATTGTACTATCACCAGAAATATTATATTATGTCTTAAGAATTTGGCTATTGATCAGTTTAGAAAATGATTTGCCTGTGAGTAATTATTTGTATATGTTGCAGACTATTCGTATTATTACATTTTAATCATATATTTAGTGACATGCTTCGTGACTTTAATACTTGAAAGATATAAAATCCAATAACTTTTCAGAAATTATTATATAGTCCGCGTTAAAATTTATTTTCTTATATTTAAATAATTATCTATTCACCAACGCATGTGTGAAAAATGTGCACAACTGCAAGTGTCTTTTTCACCTTTTATTTTTTGCAGGATGTAACAAAAATGATTTGGATTATTTTTTTATTTTAGTTTGATCTAAAATTTAAATAAAAGCAATTATAAGCTACGTTTAATACATTTTTATAGAATAACACTATAGTGCTTAAAAAGCTGCGTTGTAAAATTTTAAGATTTTGGGGCCGCTTTGCTACTTGTTTTAAAAATGACTACACAGAATGATGCTTGAGAGAAGAATTCGATTATCTTTTTATTTCATAAATGTAAGTTAATACAACTTAAATTGTCTTTTAATTGAGGGAGAAAATACGATACATTTTTATTTCTTTTTGTTTTAAAATATTTGTTTATAATTAAAATATTAAAGTTTAACTATTTTCAAAGAGTTGTTGTACATTAGTCTTTCCTTCTAATAATACTATATGGGGATGGTAACTTAAGAAATTATACGTACGGAATAAAATATTGACAAAACAGCTTTCTTCCAAATTATTCTTAATGAATTGAAGAAAATTTTAGATGCTTTAAGATTAAAGATAATTCAGAATATACTTTTCATAAAGAATACGGTTTTAATTTGAACACAAAGCTAATGTGTGTATTTTAGAGCCAAATATTACAAAAATTTAATTTTTTGTTGCTGGATATTTAAAGTTTTATTCCATGCCATGAACTCCAACATTCATTAGCACAGAATAAATAATAAGTTAATTTCTTTTGTTTTCGATACTTGACACAAACACTATATTTATACATAATTCATTAAATTATAAACAATTATAAGCGTTCACCATGCGATATAGCCAAGGATATTATCCAGCCCTTTTATGCAATATGAAAAACATTATTATATACACAATCCCATCAATGCCATTCATTCATTCATTAAAATCCAGAGCTAAATATTTATTATTCATTGGAATTTGTTGGATAATTCTGATGTATATAAAAGGACTTGTGTGTGATATTTGTACAATGTTTATTCACACAACTTAACGCATACTGTAATTTACTTTAAAAAGTAAATGAATAATATTTTTTAAAAATATGCTTGCACCGAAATGAATTGCAACGTAAAACTCAGGTTCTGGTGTTCGCGGAAAAAACAAGATTCACTTTTGCAGAACAAGGCAACATAACAGATTATTAAGCTGTATTCAAGATTTATAGAATGCAAATCTTTCTAATTCTCAAAATCATGTTTCTTTTCTCATGCTATCATTGTTATTAAGGATACAATTTAATATATATATATATATATATATATGTAAAATTCATATATATATATTTATATATATATATATATATATAAATTACATTGATTATTAATAACAAGTTTTGGCATGCGTCTGTTATTCACAAAGTCAGAATTTTAATTTCTGCACTTCAATTACGTTAAAACAAATACTTAGAAATTGAATTTGATTAAAAAATATTACTTTATGTAAGCAAAAGAAAGGAAATTTTGGGAGAATCTTTGTGAGAGAAAATCATTGAATTTGAACTAGTACATAAAAAATTTACACATTCACATATATTTTTTCCAGGTAGCTTAAAATGATTCAATATATTTTCTTAAATGTTGATGATTCCTTTTTAAAATGGAACAATCAACTTATGATTAAATTTATTTTGTTTGCAGAAGAGATGCGAAAAAAACTATAATTCAAATGCAAAATTCAAACTGTTTTAATCATAAATCAGTATATAAATGTTAAAACATAACTATGTATGTGATGAATAAAAAGTATTTATACACTAAGGATACTATAATTCAGAAATTAACTATTCCTATTCATTTTCACACGATTTAGAATAATCGCATTACTAGAATAAATATTGAGGAGTTCATTTTTACATATTAGAAACAACCGATGATCTATTGATGCATAGCAATATTTACAAAACAAAAATATTTTATATTGAAATACAAAATAAGTTTAATC
Organism: Nephila pilipes; assembly: GCA_019974015.1. NCBI lineage: Eukaryota > Metazoa > Arthropoda > Arachnida > Araneae > Nephilidae > Nephila > Nephila pilipes. The sequence continues at coordinate 174,156 of BMAW01112533.1, forward strand.
AAATCATAAAGCTGAAAACAACTCAATAACCTTTAACAGCTTAAAAATATTTTTAGAACAAAAAATCGCACTCTGTCTCATCGCTTTTTAGAGGCACGAGGGTTATATTAAGATGGAGGTTAATGGCATAAGAAACACATATGTCTATACTGGGCCCAACAAGATGTAGCTGTGATCTATCCATTTGAAGAGGAAAAAAGATTAGATGATAAGAAGGAGGGTTGAAATATATAAGGTACCTCAAGGTCATGAAGCCCCTGAGAACCCATAACATCAGCCGCATTACACGATGGGTTTTCATTACTACCTGGCACCCGTGTGGTGACAGGGTGTGAAAGATTAGTCCCACTGTTGCTTATGCATGTCGTGAGAGGAGGCTAAAATGGGTACCCATTATCTGGAGGTATAACAGGACACCCTGCCCATGCGGATTATATCAGGGAACCCCAGGGTTTGCCTTTTTGTAGGTAGGTACAGGCATCACTCACCCAAGGTACCCTTGGGATCTTTTTCTTTCCAATAGGGTTTTTGATAAACATGGGTGATGATGATAGTGAAGTTTTATTAGCGCAAGAGCCAGATGTGACCATACTGCGCCAAACATGTAAATCAGTGATCTAGACATCAAAACATTGAAAAAGACTGATAGACAAGAAGTTAAAAAAGTTAATTGGTGCTAGAGCCAAATATGGCTATGCTACGCCAAACAAGATTTAACTGTGGTCTAGACGAGAAATTTTTTTTTTTAAAAAAAAAAAAAGACAAATTGGTTGACAATTTGAAAGAGAGAAGGATCGCTATTTCAAAATAGAGAAGGATCGCTAGGATATCCCGGGAGTGCGTCACCCGTGTTTACCAAAGACAGTAAACCCCATGGGAAAGAAAAAGATCACTAGGGTACCTCAGGGTCATGATGCCTGTACCTACCTACAAAAAGGCAAGTTCCTGAGGTCCCTTGATATAATCACCAAGGGCAGGGTGCCCGCCTATACCCCCAGACGCTGGGTACCCATTTTAGTCGCCTCTTACGACATACATGAGCTACAGTGGGACCATTCTGTCATTCCGGTCACAACGTGAGTCGTAAATATGGGTGAAGCACCTTCGGGACACCATAATAATCCTTCTCTATTTTCGACCCTCCTTCTTGTCAACAAAATTTTTTAACTTTTCTTATTTTTCGTACAGCTAGATCATAGTTTTACATTTTACTAGCTTTATCCTAGCTCACTTATTTTGTTACGCACAGCATGGCCACATCTGGCTTTTGCACAATTACACACAAATTCTATCACTAAATCACTCATTCAAAGGTCTGGATCACAGTTATACCTTGTTTGGCGCAGCATGGTCACATCTGGCTTTTGCGTCATAAAGTTCTTCCATCACCCTAATTCTCAGTGCTACCCGAGCTTGAGCCCACGGCTCGGTGGATACAACGCCGACCTCTAGGCTTTTACGACTTTTCTTTAATGAAATCATCTAAATACTATGAATGTGTGTAGGTAAGCGGGAGGACGAGCGACTTTACAAATATGAGCGAAATTCAAAACCTTGATTACACCTGTAGAAAGTAGTGACTGCGTTATAAGATGAGAGTTAAGGGTTTGGATTGCAGCATCAAATGCTACTTTGACTTATCACTTTAGCGGTGTTTCACTTCAATTTAAATATCGCACAACATCAACGCTAAATCATTTTAAATTCATCAACTCCAATATTCGCTTTTCACAAACTGCAGGATTCTATACATATTAAGTAAAACTGTTGAAATCCGACCAATCAAACATTAAGTTTAGCAGATAATGATTTTTAAAATCATTACAAAAAGTAATATTTACAATTATTAAAAATTTGAGTGCGTTACATTTTATCTCAATACGCACCTCTAATGGTCGACGACAGTTGAAATTCCTGTTCATCTAAAGAAGCTTGAATTGATGAAAATACAAATGAGAATAACATGAGTAATGATGATCGGTTATATGTTATGTGGAAGTCTATTTAGTGCAACTGTTGGACAAATTTGAATATCAGGCACTGTGAGTGAGTTTAGTTTTTATTAACGTCGCATTAGAAGCAACACACGAAGGCTCTTGGAGAAGGACCTCGTGATTTTGAAACCTCGGTTAAGTGACGAGGCGACACCCGAGCTGGCACCTCCCCCCCCTCGCCTTTTATTTAACTTGGCGTTATTTTTTGAAAGTGTTGTTTAGTGTCTCCTACAAACGACGCTGGAACCGTGGAGGTTAAGTAAATTCAGACAAATCTCACACATTTACTTAGCATGCAAATAACTTTGAAATATTTTTAAAAGTTTTATTTGAAATACAAATTTGAGATTTAAATAAGGTTTATATTATAGAAAAACAATCTTGTACACAAAATTTTATAAAATACGAAACTGCAATGCTGAACTCTGAAATAACTTTCATTTCCTTGATGTCCCTTATAGAAATTGAACTTTCGTTGAAATTCTTGTACACTTTTCATTATCACTCTTTCGTTGAAAATCTATTCATAACATCTTTGGGGTGAAATTTTAAAAGTCATCATCTACTTTTATTAGACTAGAAATAGTAACTTACAAAAACTCTAGGTGTCGAGAAAAATTTCCCAATTTGTCCCCTACTTAATTTTCAAAACCTAGATGCAGCCAAGTTAAATTATTCAATTAACACATTAGATTCAAATTTCGACTAAAGAAACTCATTTAAAAGTAATACCAATATTTTTAACACTCTCAGGTTAGAAACTCTAAAATCCATCTTCTCTTTTGAATAGATATATGGAAGCAATATGTTATTAATGCTCGATTGCGAGTCACCTCTGCTATTTAAGAACTTGACCATCTTATTTCCTACAAACTAATAAACATTTGTGTATAGTAAAGTTGCTTCAGGGAATAAATTCTTTGTTATGATTTCAAGCCGAAACAACTCATTGATTTTCGCCTTCAGAGCTTTCGTCCGAAATATCTTCTAAACGTGGGTCACGAAAAAACACTAATTCAGGACGAGGCTGTTCTGGCTGGGGAATTGCAGAGACATGATTGTGTGGAACAACTCGAGGAGGTGGACGAGGAGGTGGATTTTGGAGACCCTCTCTTACCAAGGACATTCCGAAAGCAAGTAAGAATCCGCAGATTATATTTTTTGCAAGAGCCGCGGGATTTCCAGGATCAGTTGTGTAATAGAAGCCACCAAAACTTGCGCCTATTTTAGCTATTCCCAATGACACTTTTAAAACTCGTAGATAATTATTCCAGTCCTCCATCTAAAAAAAGGAATTAGAATTAAAACATTACAATTACTTTACAAGGAAAGACTTCATGTTTTATTTAATTAGGGTTACGCGTACAGAGACACGCGACATAAGGACTACAGATTTTTTTGAGCATCTTATAGGCCATTAGCGAATAGTATAAGATTTATCTTTGTCTTTTAAGATGGACTGCATATGAACTTGGAAGCAACACATTTGTTGCTGGGGATGATTCTCATAATTTTGGCCATGTTACTAAGACGATGCCCGAGGTGGCACTCCAATTTCATCTTAAAGTAAAGACAACGAATATCGACATATAATGCTACGGTACACATAGATTTCTTAAGCGACTTCATGATTAGAGCCCCCTACTCCACGTTAACTACGTCAGCTACCATGACCACTTGGCTCCGGCGGCCTTTCGAACACGATTTATGTGACGTTCTAGTGAAACCGAATCCCCTTTGTTTTTCACGGGTGAAGTCCCCGAGAGGAACCATTGTATTACTATAGTCCCTTCAACACAATCAGGCTTGAAACTCGCGACCAAATTACCAAGCTTTAACTTTGTATATTCGAAAGACAATTCATTATTTATTCAATCTTCTACTCCTACATTAGTATTGTAAAGCAACATTCTATTACAAGACGCTACCTTTTGAGTTTCATTCTAATTAGTTAAATAAAACAATTTCTGGAGAGATATGATACAAATACTTCCCACACTCGCTGTTCGTGAATGTAAAAGTAAACTCTAGATTTAGAATTTTCACGACTGTTCCCAATTAAATTTGAGACATTAGTTAAAATATTTTAAGAAAATTTTAAATTCTTAATTTTCAACCAATGCAATAAGAAATTATATTTCATCTCTACCAAACAATCATTTCAATTGTGTTTGATTACTCGTTTCAAGAGCACGGTAACAAACATAAGCAGGTGTGTCAGCCTGGTAGTTTTAACAAGAATCAAACAAGATTTCTTTAATATATTTAAGCTAGACTATAGAGCAATACATTTGTTTTCTTTAAAAATCTTGCGTTATATTCGTTAGTGGCAGCTCAATTAAAAAAAGCTTTTACAGATTCAAATGTTTTTTTGCCTTGAAAACAATTTTTATTTTCAATACAACCCATAAAGTGCCAAAAAAATGGGTACTATCAGCTAAATTCAAGTTTTCGCCTTGGCATGAATTAAGATTTTGAGAGCGTGAATACCAAGAGTCACACTTTTTTTCTATGATCATGATCGTAAGCAAGCATGCGGGATATGGAAGTAATCAAAATCAATATAGTTATCAATCACTACTACTTAGAAGTGTCTCGCAAAATAAAAGTGTTACTACTGTTGGTTTAATGAAGGATTTAATGGCCTATTGAGAACTATTCATATTTGCTTCGTATATTAATACAGGTGTTCCGGTAGTACATAGATGAAGAACCTCCGGCGCTGTTCGAGGAACTAACTACTCTTTGAAGGCGATTCGAACCATACTGTCATCCTTTCTTGAATGGACCAAATACATGATAGACAATTAGGACTACGCGGAGATGCTCCCAATGAAGTCATGACAACAAATCTCAACCATACAAGAGCATGTTTTTCAAAGCAGCGTCGAATGTTCTTTATGACTATTTGCATGGTGGCAAGTTGCATCAACATTCATAGACAATAAACGGCGCCATCGCTGCTGCCATCTCGCTTGAAATTACTCGTCAGACATCTAAATGCGATTATCATTTCTTGGGGAATGAACACGTGTGCTTTACCGCATTCCAACCGATTAATCTCAAAAATTCTGTCGTCCGCACACATTTACAGGGAAAAAATAACTTGTCGCATATGCATTTTACAGATTTCTGGCAATAAGATATTACATGATTCATAAGCGAGTGAGTGATGGCGAAATTTAATGGCGCAAGTGTCAGACATGTCTATACTGCGCCAAACAAGGTTTCAACTATGATCTAGATGTTTGAAAAAAGGCACAAAAAGGAAGATCGAAAGCAGAGATGGATCGCTGGGGTATCGCAGGACGAGTCACCTAAATATACGAAAACGGTTAACCCTATAGGAAAGAAAAGATCACTAGGGTCCCTCGGGGCTGTGATGCCTGTACCCACTTAAAAAGATAAGATCCTGAGAGTACTGCATGAATGGAGGCATCCGTGATGCGGTTACTTTGCTGTCTCAGAATAGCACTCTAAGCTCACGCACGACACTCGCTTCCGTTTGACAGCTGTTGTATTTGGTTCCTGAACGTCTCTTCGAGACCACCAAGTTTAAAGAACATTCAAGAAATGGATCAATTGTTTAGTCATCAATTCTTTTGAGCGTATTTATTGCACTGTTGAATAAATATCAAGAAATAAAAGTTCAGTAAATATTCAGAAAAGATTTAAACTGTCAAAAAAATTATTCAAAAAATATGTACTGGTTACATGCACACTAAAATTTTAGTTTTGAAAAAACATGTTGCTCTCCGAAACGAATTTAAGGAACCATAATGTTTTTCTTAATGTTATTAAAAATAATAGTGCAATAAATGCACAAAAAACTGTCGATTATAGAATCGGTCAAATTTCTTAAAAGTGTTCTTTAAAGCCTACTCATTTTTAGCGTCATGAAGTTCAGGAAAATGTCGCAGGAAGTAATCTCTTCATACCTTAGAAAAATAAAATGCTTAAATTTTTCAAACAGTATCTAGTTCACTCAAATTTATCACTATTTTCTCAAATAATAAATTATATAAATGGATATGTGTGTATATAACTCGTAATCACTTACTCATTATAATATTTACTTTTAAAATGACAGTAGTATTCCAATACAATTTAATCTACAAATACATTTTAAGTGTTATATAGTACTATCATTCGGTAAATAAGATTGAAAAGAAATACATAAAAAGAGACTATTTCGAAGAGTTAAAGTTATTCATGACAAGAGTTTTTTTTTTTAAATAAGATATTTTTAAAAAGAATATTTCAAACAGAAATGTCCCCAAGAGATATTTATGGAAACTGTATTAAATGTCATATCAGAAGCAAAAAGGTTATTTTATGCATAAAAAATAACTAGCCTTCAAAGTAGTTCAGAGCACACAAGAGAACTATCCAAAGTCGATTAGAATAATGCTAAAACTAACCGAAATCCCGTGATAAATATTGCTTTAAATAGTTCGATATTTGGTTGGTTTAATTAGCATACGTATGATACAGTACTGCAGAAGACTACTGTCCCGGATAGAAGGACACCTCTAAATAAAACGGTTTCTTCTCCGAATTCATTCCTTTTACCTCCATAGTTCAACGCATTTCATACTGGATAAAGCGGCGGGTTTAATTAGCAGCATCTCTCGTACTTTTTCAGAACCATGGCATTTGTCTCAGAACTTCAACTCTATTCCGCGGTAGCCAAGTGTTTATGGTCACGGCCATTCAGTCTATTTGTGGGTTCGAGTCCTCTAAAGAACCACCATATAGTGGGGAATGTTAAATCTGTCTAGACTTTCTGTCCTCCTGTTGCTGAGATGCTTGGAGAGGAAGATGCCAGTGCAGGTGTTGCCCTCGTCACCTGACAAACGTCCAAAATGACTATTGCTTCTAAGAGCGTAACAAAATCAATCAGTCAAGGCAATTCCATGGCAAGTATATCAGGCTCATTTAAAATGGATGCTTATTAACTATCGTTTTTCAACATAGAGGTGACCCGTTGTGTAACGGAGTTGATGCATGTTAAATCTGTAAGGTATCTAAACCTTCGCGTTGGAGAGGTGTGCAAGTTAAGGAAATACGGGGGCAGTCCATGTGTCGTCTTCGTCACTTGAACACTGTTCAAAATTACGAGGATCGTTACCCGTAGTCTTTTACTGATAAATTACTCTGTCTAACATCATATGACACATTTTTGATTGATGAGACTGAATGATGTTTATTAACTTCACTGTTCAAAACTGCACGATGATTATTATGATGGACCTTACCATTTCGAGTCTTGATCAATTGACGAAAACAACACCTGCATTGCCACCTTCTCTCGAAACTTCCTCATCACTCGAAACTGAGTATTTGGGCTGACTTGGAAGCTCAACAAATTTTAACGTGCAACAACCCCACTACATGACAGGTCTCAGGATTCGAGCCCTCGACTCGACAGAAACCAAGGCAGGACCATGACTAATTGGCTATCACAGCTGTATGTGGGTATGGCGTAGCGATAATGTGGAGAATGTGGTGTTCCCATCTCCACCGTGCAATGATTCAGAATCTTCCGCTACGCGGCGCTAGCAATACCACCTGCGAAGAAGGAAAAAGACGAGTATTTATTTTTTATTTAATTATTTTTTGCTATGATACTTTTTTTTTCTTTCAAACTTAGTGCATACCAGTTGATTTGCTAAGCCTAAATCCACCCAAATTAAGTTGGAGAAAAAAACTGAACATGGCATCGTGACATATACTTCATTTTGACCTGATTTTACATTTACCTTTCGATAGAAAGCATATGCCTCTACGTAAAAAATGTCTTTGCCAGATAAATAACAGACAAAATATTTTTGCTCACTCGTCCAACCACCTCTTTTTGATCCGCCTCCTCCCATTATATCTCGTTTGTTACACTTCAATTTATATGTGGCAATGTTACACAATATTCATACGGTTGATCAAGGGAAAATACTCTTGATAACTCTTTGCAAGACCTCCCGCAAGTTTTTTGTAACAATGGCAGGAATAAAAAGTGCCTAATAACTGGGTCTATAAGAAATTCCTTTTTGGCTTAATTGTCTAAGGCGCAACATAAAGTTCAAGTCTTCAGAATCGATAGTGGACAGTTCTCATTTCACCCAACATAGTTCAGGTTTAGAGTACTGCAGAATGTTCGTAAGCATACATAAGAACTTAACAATATTTCGACCTTGAGAGAAGTTATTTCATTAAAGCGTTTCGAATCAAACAAATTCTCATAATTATTTTAAGAAATTGATGAGAATGAAGAGCATACTGGACGCTTTTAACAGGTATGTGTATTTTTATAATGTAAACTTCAAAGTATATGTTTAATAATATATCTTATCCTTTTTTGGCTTCGCTAATTGTAAATAAAGTATTCCGTTAGAATGATTTTAAGAATACGAACACTAAATTCCACAGCTCTCTTTAAGCATTTCGTTATACTTGATTTGGTATGTACGTAAAAGTTATCTAGCAAGCATCTTTTTGGCAAACTAATGCAATGTTCACGAACCTTCTCATAAGAAATAATCTCTTACATCTTAGCAACGAAACTTTCCCCCTCCTGCGTGCTCTATGCCTCTGCTGAATCAATACACATTCCATAACAGGAAGAGAGAGTGACTTTGACTTATAAAGGTGAAACAATCTTGCGATCAAAGAATTACTAAAAGAAAAGCATGGTCGGTTATTAAAAATCAATGCAACACTTCTAACTCGTCTTGTAGGATGAGTTTGAAACCAAAACAAACCTATAGTGCGCAATTAAAGATTCGATACGCTCGAAAATTTCATTCCATATTAGTTTATCAGAGATACGGATATTTTAAAGGGCATCATTAAACATGATGAAAGTTTTACTAGTTTTTTTGGGCATTGAATTAGAAACTTTATCGATATTGTACATTTTATTTTACATTAAAGGAAGCGAAGAACATTTGAAAAAACTCGCAAAATATTGAAGAGCAAGATTAATGCATTTAGTTTTAATAAATGAATCATTAGATTGAAAATAAAGTAATCGGAATTTAAGGAAAGGTAAAAAAAAAGAGGGGTGGGGGGGATCCCTTTAATATCTTTCACAATGATCATTACAGATTCATCATTTGTTAAATAATTTTGTTAATTAATGCAATTAATTAACATAAAACAGAAATTCCTCCTTTTTGGATCCCAAATTTTAAGCGAATTGGTTTGACAAAGGTCTGAAATGCATATATTCTAAATCACTGGTCCACAAGCCTTTTCTTTTGGAAGGGCCATATTGTGGGAAAGTCCTTATCGCCCTGGCTCGTTGACCCTGATAAGCGAAGATATTTGCACGGGGCAACATAGAATAACAACTACAAAAAAAGTGATTTTTTTTTCAAAAAATGATTACTTTATATATATATATATATATATATGCTAACACAAAAAAGAATACATTTCCATTTATCAATAAAAGTGTTATAGAGTTGGTTAAATCGTGTACCATTGCGAAGAATATAATTGTTTCTCCTAAGATAATATTTCATTATTTTAGAAATAGAAATTAGTATTTATTAGTGCTTTTTAGTGCTAAAGGTTTTTTTGTAAATAGTCAATTGCTAATAATGATCTATATTTCAATTTTACATACTTGGTTTTCTAAATTAGCTTTTGCATTAGTAAATACTTCCAAGAACAGATATAAATCCCCTAGCAGATGATTTTAACTAAGCCGTATTTATCTTACGAAAGATGTTAATGGAGAATTAGTTTTAAAATCATTTACATAGCTGTTCGCGTATCATTAATGTACAGATTATTCACTTCCATTTGAAGTTCTGATAGATGCTCCTCAGTTGTACAAGATTTTGAATTATGAAAATATCTTTAACTCTTACATTGATGTCCAAAAAACGCTAGTGTAATTTTTCTTGCTGCAATTTTTTCATTCAAAATCAATATTAACCCAGGGATCCACTATAACAGATAGTAGACCAGATTTTGTAGTCGGATCGTAGTTTGCTGACCTATCTTCTAAATTTTATATGTGTATCATCATTAGTTCCTTAGATATTCGAAAAAGATTGCTGGTAAGCCATAAGCTGAATACTAAGAGAACGCAAACGATTTTTGTACTATCCCCGATTCTTAACTCCGGTTGATAAATTGGATAGATGGTTTAAGACTCAAAAACCAATCCCCTATCTATTAAATATTTTGCGTTCGTGAAAGTATTGTTAATTCTATCGAATTCCTTCTTCCCTCCTCCAATCTATACTGTTATATTTATTTCAATGCAATAAAGTGCATCCAAAATATAAAAAATACTGAAGGTTTTCTTTTGAATTACATTTTCTCTCCAATTTGTAAAATTATTTTACGGCATTTTGATTATTTTCTTCTGGATTTCCTGGTTCTTAAAATTTTTTTTAATTATTTTCAAAAATTGGGGAAAAAATACAATTCCACAGAAACCTTTATTGCTTTTTGCTCCTTCGGAAGCACTTAATAGCTAAGGTTTGAGAAGGAAAGTAGAAATTCCATTAGGAATAACATTATACAAGGTGTTTCGAAACGCATAGGCAAAATTTAAAGAGTGATAGTAATCATCTAAACAAGTAACTTACACCATTCAATGCATGCTGGAGAGCAAGTGTTGAGTATCTAAACAGAAATACTGTGCTGTAATGGAAAACATGCGGTGCGAGTTTTCTAGCACATAGTCCTTTCTACCATGGATTTCAGGAATAATAACCTCCTTCTGTTTACTGTACGTCACCATGCCTCCAGAAATACATGGCGGAAATGACGATAATTAAGAAAACTCGCGCTGTATGCATTCCATTACAGCACCGTCTATCAGTTCAAGTGGATTGACGCTCGCGCTTCACCATGCATTGTGTGGTGAATATTGCTTGTCCAGATATTTTCTATCAACCCTTAAACTTTTGCCCGCGATTATCGAAACACCTATATTCACGAAAACAGAATGGCTTGTAGACAGCTTGGGCAGGGCAGCTCAAGTGTTTTTGCAGCCGCAGGCAAATCCAAATAATAATAATAAATAAATAAATAAAATGCTACTCTCAAGCCTTGAAAAAGTTTGAAAAATTTCCAAAGGAAACTGAGTTATGAATAAGCTATATTAACCAGAAAAAATGGCATTTTATTGAATGAAGGTAATAATACTTATATATAGATTAATGGAAAATTGCTTTGTTAGATAAACCAAATTTACATTTTTAACGAACTAACGACAACGAACTTGCAAATTAAAACCAGTACCAACTGTTTTCAGACGTGATTTAAATATACTTTTAAGGCAATAAGCAAAACTATCAAAATAATATACAAAGTCTGAACCAAAATTAAAATTAGAACTTTCAAATTTTATTTTCTGCGATATCGCGTATTAATTTTTTCAAATCAGATTTATTACTCAATTCATCCTCATTGGCTAACGTCGTTAACCCATCAAGACGATTTTGAGTAGACGTGGTTCTTATATATGATATTTTTTTATTATTATTTTAATAAAAGAAAAGTTATTTCGCCGTTATAGTAACAATTTAGGGCTGCATTAACAAAACTTTTAGAGAAATGCTCAAATTTAAATTATTTTATTTACTTATATATTTATGTATTACCTTAAATCATAGGTAAACTGGAATCAAGGAAGGACTGAAAATAAACAACCTTATTTAGAATTTTAAATGGTGAGGCAGCCTTTTTTTCCCCTCAAAAGAATTTCAAACTACATATTTTTAGTTTGGCTTTGTAGTCAAATGATTTTAATATTGATTTGCTATTATTAGCTACAAAAGGAGCTATTTTCTTATGTGGATACACCTTGTTTGACTAAATCTGTTCTTTGCAAAACTTTGCATAGAACTTTTTAATTTTTATTGAATTGTCTTTTCACCTCTCTAAAATAAAAAAGGACGTTTCATGAAGATCTATTAACGAGATTTCACCTAACTATATTTATGAAGGAAAAATTGCATTTTTATGATGGTAGAAATGCTTATTGTTATTTTATCTTCCTCGTCTCTTCTTTTCCAGTAATTTATTTTTTTTAGTCTCAATGCCAAAACATAAATAAATAACTTAGATTCTTTAGAAATGATCCTAAAACGAAACAAATACTTGATTTTATTGAGAGACTCCAATGAATTTCGAGTCAATTTCATATATATCAAAAATGTTATTCCCTTCTTATAATTAAAAATAGAGTATCCATAAATGTAAAATTTTTCCTCCAACTACAATATTTTACGTAATTAAAGTGGCCGCGGTAGCCTAGTGGTCATGGTTTTGTATTCGTGGCCGGCGTTTTTCGTTCAATCGCGGGCTCGATGCTTGGCCGCCAAAGACCCACCGTGTAGCCGGGGCACCTGAAACTATATGTTCGTTGTCCCATTTCTATAGTTTCTTTGCCTTTGATTTGAAAATAAAATATAAATTTTGTATCTTTTAATACAAATATTTGACATGCATACTATTTACTCTTTTGTTGGTACATTTTGTATTTTATAAGCTTCTATCGTGAGTGTTTGATGCATACATGTGATGTTAATGTTACAGTAATGTGATTACCTGTAACAAACTAAAATTATTATTACCTTAAATTTTTGTAAGCCTTTGTTATAGATCAGGTGTCTTCAATCTAAGTTCTGCGAAGCCCTAGGGTTCATTAGAACTTTGACAGCGGTTCCGCAAGTGATCGCTATTTTCTTAATCAAAGATCCAAAATTTTATTAAAATTTTAATTTTAATACAAGTTTGAATTTTTAAATGCAGTTTGATTATAAAAATAAATATAAATAAATATTTTTTGGATAAAACAAAATCTTAAATTTCATAAAAGTCACGTTCTTCAAGTACATTAATTGAGACACGTTAGGTCACATATTAGTCTCCATTTTTTGGCTCAGTCGGTATTTCTCAAATTGAGACATTGACTAGCACTCAATTGAAACTAGAATTCAGTCAAGTTCATATTATACATTTTTGGATTGACGTAACAAAAGAATATTCTGGAGTTGCCAAAAGAGTTGTGAAGCATCTAATTTGTTTCAACCTATGTATGCGAAAACGTTTTCTCTTTGTACGCTGCGACAAAAACAAAATGCAGAAACAGATTGGTTACTGAACAGGACATTAGGTTGCAGATTTCATCAATTATTCCAGACCTTAAAATACTTTAAAATAAAAAAAAAACAATCACAGGCACGTCATTAAAAGTTTTCTTTTTCATGAATTTTGTTTTAATTTAAAATATTGCTGCTTTTATTTATTGATAGAATACTTTTGAGGAAAACAAAAAATGCCATTAGTTACTTTCCTTTCATTATCTTATTAAAAAGTTTGTATTTGACGGGGGAAAAAAAGAAAGATGCATTAATAATTTTATCAATTTGAGTTGGACTAAGCTTTGATATCCTATTTTTTCTGCACTTTGATCAAGAGGTTCCTTCAAGTAAACGGTATGCTCAAAGAGTTCCCAAAGTGTAAAGGTTGAATATCCCTGTTATAGATAATTGTTTCATTAAAAACAAAAATTGAGTTAAGGTAATGATTTTAAAACTTTTGTTTTCAATATGAGAGTATTCCAATTGTAAAAAAAGTAAATGAAAAGTGTGTGTATATATATATATATAATTTGTTTATTTTTGTTTAGTTTTTATTAACTTCGCACTAGAAGCAACACCAGAGCTATAGAAATATAAAATAAATATATATTACAATTTGTGTCTTTTAGTTATAAAAATCAAACTCTTCATAAAAGCAAGTGCCTTGATATAAATTTCCTTTTTTATTGGGGCAATTAGAATTGGGTGCAAAATTATCACCAAATTCTAATAATTATTTCAGTTATTACATCCACATATTGACATATTTACAGCAGTTTGTTCTGACCAGATATCAGCTTTTTAGCCATCCAAGGAGCCATTGTTTTAGTTGGATCAATTTTTGCGAACCATATCACTTTTTGCGCTCGAGATCACTCTTAAATTTTTAATAGTTTGCTTCAATTTTAATTACATTTAGTTTAAATATATTCAGTTTAATAATTTATCGTTTTCTTTAATTTTAATTACATGTAGCTGATATAATGTTCATTTTAATAATTTATCGTTTGCTTTGATTTTAATTTTATTTACCTAAAAAAAAATCAATTTAATAATTTACTGGTACCTTTCATTTTAATATCGGAAAAGTTTACTTTTGACCATTTCTCGATATTTCATCGTTTAATTCTGATATTTAATTGATAATTTAATAACAATTACAAAACAAAAGCGCACTTTGGGTAGTAAAATCTGTTCTTTGCTTTAGACTTTGTATATAGAGCTTTTTATTACATTCAAATTTATTTTTATATAATTAATCAGTATACACAAAATTTGGAATATTTCCTATTCAGTATTCGATGAAAATATTTCACTAGCATTGTCGATCTTTTATAAATACAATTTTGATACGATTTTGAAAAAACTGAAGTACGAGAAATGGATTTTTCGAAATTAGAAGGCATAGAAAAAAGGAGTAAAAAAGGTTGTCGAAAGGGAAGAATGACAATTTTTGAAGCAATGAAAAAGCCAGTTTCTTCCTAGTTTGGGATAACTTTCAAACACTTCAACAACACGGAAGGGCAATTTAGCCTCACGAGGGAAAGAAATTCATTGAGTTTCTTTATGAGGGTGAGGGACCCCTCCCTACTGGAAAAGCTCGCAAGAAACTGTAAAAGAACGACAGAGATTGAATTACTCTCCTTTGTGAATGGGGGGGGAGAGAATCGAAGGAATACTTATTTCTTTCAGCCTGTCTGGAGGAAATATTTATTACCCTGTGACGTCATTTTCAAACTTCATGATAGCTGTCTTTTGACATAAATATAAGAAAATGGAAAATACTAGAGTAAAATTTTAAAAAAATTAAAACCATCTAAGAAGTTCCCGATTTGAATTCAAGAGAAATAATGAAAATAAAGAAAAATAAAGCTTGTAGTTTCTCGTTTATAAGATAACTATTTACTTCTGCTCCATATGACCAGTATTGAATGAGTACTTCGTCCGCACTAAGAAACGATCCATTCCCTCTTCCAGTAGAGGGAGCTTTCATCGATTCTTACTTTCGGAATCACTCGAAGGGAGTCTTATGCATATCATAATGCACGACTGTGTTTCTTGTCACTTTTGTTGCGTGAGTTCGAATCATTAATCTTGAATCTCTCGTAAATGCTTGAAGTGGTGGCTGTCCGCTGCCACATACGACATTTTGAAACATTGCCCCATTCAGCTACATGCAGAGTTAATGTGGTGTCCGCTTTCCTTTCATCTTTTCTTCACCAATATTAACAATAACGAAAATTATGGAAACAAACACTGAAACGGTAAAAACTTTAGACTGATGTACAGCGGACTTGAGCTGCTATTACAATTCACCTGCAGTAATTTGTTCCTTTTTCTTTGAATCAATTTGCAGGCAAATGGTGAGCCTCGAGCAGAGCCTGCATTTTGATGTGATGGCGCATCTCACAGTTTACGTATAGTATTACCCAGAAACCTGTCTGTTCCTATTACAAGTGTATTTAATCAGGTCTACGGCGAGTCTCACAATATGGAATGTCTGGAAGCCTATCAATTCCTTTCGTATTTGATTTTACTACTTTTTTATTTTCTAGATTCAGGAAATTGAATATATGTTTATATGAGAGCTTTCTTTCTCTAGTCCAGGCAATTTTACCTCCGTAGACTGTCAACTTCGACTTAGAATTCACCCTGCTATCGCATATGAACTGCATTACTCAAGTCGCACACGCGCTTTCCCGATTCAACGCGCTGGATAGTAGATTTTTAAATGTGCTTCTTACAATTAAGCGCATCGATTAAATTATAATAGTGTTATTTAGAGTTATACATTTTTTTTTATTAGATACTACGAAAAACAACGAAAAAAGAGTTATATCTAATTTTGTGATTTTTTTTTAAAAATATATTTATTTAAATCCTTATTCCATGCATAATGTTATCTACACATTAAGTGGATGAAATGATTTGACGCACTCTTAAAAAAAGTTAAATAATTCGATAAGTAAGGTAGTTGTAGCTATGAAATTTTGTATATGTAACTATCATACAGTTAAAATAAAGTAATAATTGTTATTTCCATATTTTGTTCATTTTTATGGTATCGTTGCCCCTTAAACTGGTATACTGTTTATTCGTACATTTGTAATGAGTCACGTATATCCTCAAACACTCCTTACATAACACTCATTTGACGCTTACTGGATTCTCCTCCGTCTGTCCCCTACACATTTTTTGCACACCTGCTTTTACAACGGCGAGATAAAATATTTAATCAGTGGTATGAATTGTGAATATTAAATATAAAGACAAGAAGTAAAATTACTTTTCATTTTATGTTTGGAAAGACTGGGTAAGTGTTAAGATATTATAAATTTATTTTATTTCTTTATTTTCATAATTTTATTTATTCACTTGGAGTGGCATGAACTGTAATTTGTTTTAAAATTTGGATCATCGCGCTTTTTACATTTCTAAACTTTCTACATATTATTTATATTTTTTTTGTATGGTTTTTACGATTTAAAAATGTAAACACTGTAAAACTCTGAAATAGCGAAATGTTTTATGGTAATATTACAAACTTGTTTTCACAAAGTGCATTAGCAATTTATTTCTGAAACAAAATATACATTTAAAATAATTATTCGTGTCAAGTTTATTAGCTTCGAATATTTAAGTTTTTTTTAGTATTAAATTTATTTTTATAGATTGCAGAATACTACTCTAAAACTCTTGCTTAAATAGAAAGATAAATTCTGAGAAATTTATGAAATAAATTTTTAAAGTTCCACAGCACAGACTAAAAGTAACTGAGATACCATCGACAAGAAAAGAAAAGAACTTTTTTTATGCCGACTTTACATAGAGAGAGAGATCCTTTTTTAAAATTCAAAAAGCAATCTGAAAATAATACTCATTGAGATTGAGATATATATACATTTGTACGTCTGTTAATGCAGAGAAAATGGTATTTATAAACATGAGTAATTATGTATGAGCAATTAATTTTCACAATAGGAGTTTATATTTATCTTTAAATACATGCACACACCTTGCATAAAATCTACTGCATTTATAATTTCAAAATTTTTCACTGTAATAATAAACGTTGCATTATATACACTAAATGTAACTATAGTTTCAAAAATTAAATTTTATAATGTTTAAAAATATTTAGCTTTTAAGATTTATATTTTCCATAATTTTTATACAAATAATGTGGAAAATACTTCACATTTGTGAGACTTTATTGGAAAGAAAAGTTATGTTCACTGTACAGAAAACAACTTCATCTAATAATCTGTAAAATATTAACACTGTAGATGTAGTAGATTTTTAGTAAGGTGTACCATAATCCAAAAAAAAAAAAAAAAAACATACATTTTGAGAAAAATACGAATATAGATATTTTCCAGTATGGAGTGGCACATGTGTTTACAATTTTAAAATTCATTTTTGGAACATTGCACTTATTGAATTCTTGCAATGGGATGCATGCACAAAATCAACGAAACTCCCTTTATATTTTAACAGCGAAATATAAAAAATGCAAAATTTAAAGCCATTTACTGCCTCAGTTGCCATAACTTTATACTCAGTTGCCATAACTTTATACTCAGTGCCATAACTTTATACTCAGTTGCCATAACTTTATACTTTACTGCTCAGTTGTCAGTAATAAAACCTTAGTTACCATATATTTATTCATCTGTTTATCGTCAGCGCAAATGTTTTCGTTTCCCTTAAACAATCTGCTTCTGTTTATTAAGTTATGATGACGCCTTTATTATCATCGAGTATTTAGTAAATGCACAAAAAGGGGAAGGGCAAATGCATAAAATGTTTAATTTATGCTTTATGATTCTTGTCGGAACATTATATATATATATATGTGTGTTGCAAGAAAAATAAATAATCAAATTACATATCATTTTGTCACGTTTCGAATTTTAAAAAATACCAATTTAAAATTTAAAAATAAATAAATAAATATTTTAAGACATATTAAAAACTAGGGTTAAGTTTTTAACAATATGCGTTAAATTAAATTTAAATATTTAATTTAATATTCTTTCTTTAATATGGAAAGGGCAAGACTAGGGAAATCCGGTTTGGGAAGGGAGTCGTAAAGATGGGGGTTTAAATTATTAATTATAATTAAATTTAATATTTCAAAACTGCTTCGTAGATTTTGTCATATTGTAAGAGTTTAAATCTTTTTCTGCAACATTTTCAAATTTAGAACCCGTAATGGGTTCTCGTGTGTTTACTACTCCAGCTAACTTTTTGCTCTGCATTAGGATGTTATTTGATTTGAGAATTTCACTTTGTAAATAAATCGTGGCTTACAGAGATCAGCATCCCTATACGTATAATTATATTAAAAGAGCAGTGAATTAGAGTAGAGGATAAGATAGAAAGGATAGATGCGTTAAACTGCTGAGAGAAGATAAAAGGTTAAAGAGAGTGTATTGCATATGAAGTTGAGGTGCAAAACAGTTAAATGGTTGTCGTGTAGCTGCTTTTGGACTCGGACTCGGTTTATATGTATTGCTCCTGACACGAATCCTGTTTGATGTTATTGATATAAGTAGAATATTATAATTATAATCTATGGTTTTGGACGAGATTTAGTTCCAACCCCAAATCAATAACAATACAGTGGGACACCTTTAACTCACGAAAGTTGGGGTCCATGGTTAAAGAGCCGCTAATTAAATAAGCCATGAATATTAATATAAATTGAGCGATACTATAAATTCCAACATCAGTACCAATTTTTTGCCTTATGCTTACTCACTTTTAATATTATTTTTTATTATTATGGAAATCACTTTCACAAGAAAAATTCTTTTATAACTCTCAAAATTTGACGAATAAAATGGGTGAGCGTGCAGCTAATTTCATTGGCCACGATATCTTGAAAACAATCACTAACAAAGAAAATCAAAATTGGAAAATCCCCTTCTCCGCCAAAGGGTAATTCATTTCTAATTCATACATTAAAATCCAAAAATTAAAAAATAATAATAATAATAATGGTCTACACTCTCTTTGCCTAAGACTTTCAAAGGATGCGTCTCAAAGACAATCTTTTTGTTCCACTACTCTTAGGTTTTCGAATTTTTACCTTCCTTCTTTTATAATGAAAGTTGCTATCTGCACACTTGATTATCAGAGGACTTGTAGCTCTTCGTTTCTTGCCTCAGACGCTCAGATCATAGACTTTCCCTGCTCTTTTGGTTCTTTGTTCCTTTGTCGCTTCTTTACTTGGACTTTACGACTGTCGCTTCATTTTAAAATTCTTGGATTTCAACGTTTTGGACACTTTTTTTAAATTCCCTCCTGCTAGGTCTGATTTTTTGTTATCGTTTTTTTTCCATCTTTTGCTTCGTTGAAGCATTTCTTCCAAAGATAGAGACGGATTTCATTCTTTCCTCTCTCTCTTTCAGTCAGATCTCTACTCGTCTATTTTTAAATATTTTTACAGTTTTTGCTCCTGCATCTCTTTTGTTGGTTTATTTCTTTTAGTTCTGATTTCATAAAAGATTCCTATACTAACCTCAAATGTTTTTTTCTTCGTTTTAAGGTGCAAAAAGACTATTCGACATTTCTTTCTCGTGTTTCTAATTTTTCTAATTTGCTATTGCAGATTGGAACTCAGATGCGTGTTTATTTCAAGATAAATTAAATAGAACGAAAAAAATTGACAATAATGTCTGCACTTAACAGGAAGTCATGACAACATCTGAAAAAAAAAAAGATTTATCTCAAACTCATAAAAAAGGAGCCATAGTAAAACCACGTATAAAGGGGACTCGTAATTTAACGAACCATGAAAGTTAATGGGGCTCTACTGTCATTGATTTATTAGACTATTTGAAGAATTGAATGAAATGCAGCAAATTATTCGTAACCCACTCATAATGATCGAACAATTAATGAGTATCGATGGTACAAGGAAAACATTGATTTCATAAGCCGAATCAGAATTCTTCAAAATTGCTCAGATACTTATCGAAATGTTAAAACTTTTTATTTTTACTTTCCATCTCACTTTTTCTGTGTCTCTTTTTCTTTTCATACTTAAAGATTTCTATTAAGAACCTCATTTCATCAATCGTTGAAAATCCAGTATCCAATCAGAACACGTTCTCTAGTCTCCATATCTCACGCAAAACTTTTCCAAATACAGATACTGAGACACTAACATAAAAGGCAGCTACCCCACTTGGTGGGTGCTTAAGTTCAGCCATACACCCTATAGCAACTGCTATTCAAAAATTAAAAACTATCTTTACTACTTAAATTCTTAACATTTTTGAAATTAAAATCAAAACATCTTTCAATTTTTAATTTCTAATGTATTGCTTACAATCATAATGTAAATTTTCTCAAATTAGCTACAATTATTTTAAAATAATCTCTAAAATAAAACATAGTTTTGGGCAAGCGAAGCCGAAGTACAGCTTCAACAGTTTCACTAGATATAGAGATTAAAAGTCGGAAGGCCTAAGTGTTCCAAATAAATTAATCAGCTGAAATATTTCTACTTATGAACCATTATCGCCTTAAGAAGCTTAAAACTTAACTCGTGGCTTGACTGAGAATTTGATAAAAAATTCTCACTTCAGGTTAGGATAGAATAATGAGTTAATCCTGACAGGTATCATATCCGATAACTTCTGGTCTTTTGTAAGTTTGCATTGCCTTAAGAGTCGGTAAAACATACATTTTTTTTCCCTTAATTAATTGATATTTCTTCTTATGAACGAAATCCATGGCCATTTTTTTATGCAATCAGTAAATATAATCTATATAGCGAAATTTTTTTGTTCGATATATAGAAATTTTGTTCGATGTACACAAACTGTTTCTATACCGAATATTTAAGTTTCCTTAAGAAATTCAATATATAAAAATGTTCGATACATAGAAATTCGAAGAAAAAAAGTACTTTTTCTATAATCGGCTCTTGGTCTTTCTGACCTTCTAATTAGTCCTGCATTTTTACAAAGACGGACATATTATTTCATACCTTCGCTGACTGCATTAAAATATTATAATGCATTTTTTTTTGTATTTTTACTTATTTCATTTGTTTGATACATTGCGTGTATAGTGTTAAATTTTATACAGTAAGACATTGCTTTCGGTGTTTAACTGCTCTACTATTAGTGATTTTTCCACAATCCGGGGCTTTTGGTAACTCAGCAGTGCCCTTACCCGATATCTTCTAGATTTCCGAGATTATTGTATTTGCTTTCTAATGTGATTTTTTAATAAATTCCAAGTAATAAAGCTCAGCTACAGACTCACTGCAGTAATTTTAGATAATTCAGAGTAAATATTTTTTTTAACTAAGCATAGCACGTAAATCATTTAAATCACTCTGATTTCAATTCAAGATAAATCAATATTTTTTTTCTGCAAAAAAATCCCTCTATTGTAAAAAATATATTCAAGGGGGAGGAGTCTGTATACACCGCTTGTACACAAACATGTGCCTTTTAGACTTATTTGATTTAATAAATATTATTTAAATCTACAATTTTATATATAAATATACAAAGGGGTATTCACTTATTTCTCAGTGGTTACATGAAAATTCAAGAGTGAAAGCATCTGTTAACCTCAGGTTCTCGGAATTATCTCCCATTCTCTCAAGATCTTCCATTTCTCTCTACGGTTGGGGGGGGGGCCCGCCGCTTACAATCTTACATTACTTCGGTTATCCTGATGCTTCCACGGCCTCGTGTTTTGGGTTGGACCTAGAAAAAAAACCAATAAGCAACAAAAAAAAAAGGAGGGATATTAAAAAAAGATTAACAAAATAAAAAAGTATAAACAGCGGACGAAGAAGAGATGATCCACAGAAAGAACCTCTCACACCCGTTCCCCGTTATTTGCTGAAGGGATCATCTGTCCAGCTCCCACGCTTCCCTCCCTTCCTTCCAGTTGCTGGTGCGGTCATAAATATCAAAACATAGTTTAAAGTGGTCTTCCTCTGAATAGGCTTCATCCGGTAACGGGAAATTACGTTGTCTTGTTTTGTCCCCTGATCATTCTTCCCCTAGCTTTCTGTGGTACTTGGCCTCTCGTTTCTTTTTCACAATCCGTATTTTTATAACGTTTTTATATATTTCACTTAGTGTTTGCGTGTGTTATCAAATTTTCGATCGTTAATTTAACCAACATCCCATCAAGCTAAAGCTCTGAAACTTTGGGAATCGTTCTTACTCGCCTAACAATGCAATATTTAGACATTTGTGACAAGTTTTAATTAATATTTCAATAATTTTCAACAACTATTATCTTATATAAAGAGTTTGTTTCGAAAAATATCCAATTGAAAGTGGTGGCGCGGCAATCGTTTTAAATCAATAAAAAATATTCAATAAATGATTGATTAAATTGAAATTACAATTGCATTTTTATGCGTTTATCCTGTCTTTGTTTTGAATTTAATGTATAATAATTAATAATCTTTGCAACCATATAAAAACGTTGGTTTTTATCTCGTATTATTTTTCTCTTTTGCGTAACGCTTTTGGAACTGTGACCTCCCAATGTCTCGTATTATTTTTCATCAAAGACTTTTAAATTCTCTCCTCTGCAACTGGAAATATCTTGCGTTTCACATGTATCGTATCCTGTCTGCGTAGAATGCCTGTGATGAGTTCCACGTGAGTGATACCTGCTCTCTCATAATTTCATAAGATTCTTCTGTGGTGAATACTGTATCAGCGTGAGTAATGTCTGCGTTCTCACATAATTTTTTAAATTCTTCTGTGGTGAGCACTGTACTTCCCTCGTTGACTCATCTCCTTGTTTCGTCGTAAGCGTCTCGATAAATGGCTCCTTGAGTCAACGTCCAATTTACAATGTCCTAAATTTTTTTACACTTTGAATTTTATCAACAAGAGAGATTTCATAGCCCTTCTCAATTTGATAAATAACTCAATCATTGACAAAAATTTGCTACAATTACGTAAACACAGTCCCATTGCTGATTCGTCACTAGCATCGATTGAGCTAACTACAACTTTTTTACGGGTACGACAAACACACTTAAATCATCATCAGAAATTCGCAATAAAGTTGATCTAACATATAAATGTTAGCATTGATTTTGTAATTATCAATCTATATTTGTGAATTGAAATACCCTCGTAGATTTGTACAATATGATTTTAACTCAGATGATCCAGTTAATTTATATATGTCAGGGCATAAGAAAACTACGCCGTTTCCTCAGTCAATCAAAGTTGTTATAATTATTATTGCTTGAATCTTCACATATATTACAATTTATTCTTGAATTACCACGAAGGGTTCTAATAATGTCTCTTAAAGGCTGTATTTTAAAAAAATGTCCTAAAGATATTCACACTTAAAGTATTTTAGACCAATATTTTTATTGGGGCAATTTGTACTTTTGTGTACATATTTAATATTCCTAAATCATAAACTAGCATCTCTTCTAGCTTATGATTCCTCACATCTGGGTTAATGCAATTTTCCTGGGTGTTACCTATCAGTTTAAAAAAAATTCCTATTATTGAATTTACCTAGTCTATCTTTTAATCGTCTATATTTTTCCATCTTTTTTCATTTTTTCATATATTTTAAGTTTACCTCTAAAATCTTTTAAATTTCCTGCTCCATTTAAAACGTTTTTATTGCTAATAGGATCGGAAACTCTGTTGAGATAATCCGATTTTTTTCAACACACAAAGAAAAAGTCCCCTTGAAGTCCTAAAATTTTAGAGTCATCAAAGTCCAAAAGCACAATAATCCTATGGAAAGTTTGCTCACTCTTCTAGCTTTTCGAAGAAAGAATAATCCGATCCGAACCTTTCGATTCGATAAAATTCAATTACAAACTGGTGTGCACTAACATATGGTGACACGAACCTCCAAATTGTGAGGATTATACACCGCTAATACATAAACACACGTCCATTAAACTATTTTAGTTTGATAAGTGTTATTTAAATATATATATAATTTTTATTTATAAAAGGGATATTTATATCTATTTCAATGGTTACATAAAATCTACACGTCTTTTTCTTAGAACAGAGGTTTTCAGCCTGAGTACTCTGGGAATTTTGACAGATGTTCCGCAAGTGATCACTATTTGCTTTATCAAAGCACCAAAATTTTAGTAAATTTTTAATTTTTTATAAGAGATCAAGTTCTTAAAGGCAGTTTGCTTGTATAAATTAATATTTTATGGATAAAATAAAATCTTAAACTTTTAAAAAGTCACGTGCTTTGAATATATTAATCGCGACACATTAGGGCTTATATTATTCTCCGTTCTTTGGCTCAGTCGATATATCTCAAACTGTTATATCGACCAACACTCAGTTGAAACTAAAATTTAATCATATTGATTCTATGCATTTTTGGATTGACATGAGAAAATAATACCTTGAAATTACCAAAAGAAGCAGTGAAACATCTGATGTCATTTGTTTTAACCTATGTAAATGAAAATTATTTCTCTTTGTATGCTGCTACAAATACAGAAACAGATTGGATGCTGAAGAGGCCATTAGCTTGCAGATTTCAACAATTACTCCAGACGTAAGATCTTTTAGAATAAAAAATAATCACAGTCAATCATTAAAAAACTTTCTTTTTATTAATTTGTTATAATTTCAAAATTGTTTGTTATTCATAGAATACATTTTGGAAAACCAAAAAGGGCCATTAGCTAACTTTCCATTTATTATCTTACTAAAATATTTGTATTGTGATAAAATAAAGATATAATTATAATTTTGTAAATTTGAGTAGGATAAAACTTTGATATCTTATTTCTTCTGCTCTTTCATCAAGAGGTTGCTTCAAGAAGACGATAAGCTCAAAGAGTTCCCCCAAGTGTAAAAGGTTGAACTCCCCTGCTTTAGAAACTGACCGCCTCAAAAACGTCAACAAAATTCAGTTTCTCAGAATTATCTTCCATTCTCCCAAGATCTTCCTGTCCTTTCTGCAGTTCGGGGGGAGAGGAGGGAGAAAGGTATTTCCTTCTACCGCATATACTCATCGGTGACAATGACATTCAACAGGAAAGGAAAAGAACGTGGCAGTATCAGAATGACATCTCCTATTATTGCAAGTCTATTTACACTTAAATGAGAACGTTCATGTGCCGCCTTTCACGTAAATCTATAAATTTTCGACCTAAATGAAATGTTACGCATTCTATTTTCAAAACAAGAGAAAAGTCACCGTTTACATAGGATTTTGAAAACTACCCTCACAGGGTCAAGAAATCTCTATTTGTATATGTTAGGTATTTATTCATGCCAAACAATTTGTGTACTTAAATAGTAAGCATAAATCTTCAATAACAATACTGAAAATGCGGGCGATAAAAATATTTTATTCCTCAAACCACAAAGTTAATTAACTTGAGAATATTTTCATGCGTATTTCTTATGTAATAAAGGAAAATTTAAATTTTTTCTACGATATCGAACGTTTCTACCATTATCGAAAGGGAAATTTAGGGCGGGGGGGGGTGCTAGGAAATTTTTAAAGTGGCAGTCTGATTTGCTTCGGCTTTCTGACACTCTCTCAAAATATATAAAAACCTTCCTGTAGGTACCTTAAGCTTACAGGTATAAGAATCATAACTGAATACAGATAGTCACATAAGCTTCTCGTATAAACTATACCACCATTTCCGATGATAAAACATTTACTACTCCACTGAATAAAAAAAATTAGAGTTTAAAAACACATTACTTACTCGATCTGAAGGAGACACTTCCTCATCTGATAGGAGAGGTTTTTAAAAGGAATCTCTACATGAAGAAATCTTTACAAATATGGAGATCAGAATGGTGACTCACCACGATAGAGCTCTGTTTTAGGTCGATGAAGAATGATTGGGGTTAATTGGTTTATTAACATCTCATTTAAAAGCAAAGCGAGGAATATTGGTGACTTACTCTCACTCAATTTTGAGTCTCATTCAAATTATGAGAATGGTACCTGAGCTGGCACCTCACTCGCCAGATTTTCACTTCATGGCGTTTTGAGAACTTTGCACCTCAACAGATTTAACATTAGTGAGCTCCGCTAACATGGCGAAATCACGACCACTAGGCTACCATGGTCAATGTTCAAGAATGAAGAGTAGCCGTTAGCATTGAAATGAAATGACCTCAAATTTAGTTAAATGTTTCGGTAGCGTGAAGGATCCCACAGCTTAAGTATAGCTTTTATTTACTATTGTCTTCATAAGTTACAAGACGTTTTCAACTTATCACTTTTAACAAACAGATATATTTTGAATAGCACAAACAAAATAGCACGAAGAGTTTACTTTTCACTTTTTTGTTCCCTCTTCACGGAATCGCCTTCTGGTCACGGTATCTCCTTCTCTCGCTCGTTTCTCTTTTTTTCCATCCGTCCCTTTTAAATCTTCCGAGTAGGGCTGTCTCATGCCCCCCTTCAATTCCTTTCTATTTCTGATTGGATGGACATTGACTTGCGCTGACAACCTCCGTTTCTGTCCCCAGCACCATTCGTTCTTTCAGGACAATGTGCAGTTTGACTCACGGCCATACTGGTGTCATATGTCGAAAGACATACGGTTGGGTCCTAAATTCACACGTTATTCCGGCTCATAGTTCACAATTCCTGCATTTCCTCCTCACATTGGAGGATCATCCCTTCCACGCCTGTGTAGCAGGGCTACAAGTTCAATGAATGCTTCATTTAAGCTAACCACAGATGTGGCCTATCTATTTCTCTCTTTGGAAATATAAACCTTTTATTATGCCTCTTTGACATCACCTTTTACAAAGGAGTTTGATAGCCGGGTAATAGAAACCGCGTTTCAGACAGGTGGTCGTCTAGGAAGCTACACTAGAGCATCTTGTGGGCACAGGTCGTGTACCAAGTGTAAGTCTAGCGTTAAAAGATATTTAGGCATCGCTGACTTTCTATTAGAACTGTGTTTACTTCAATCTTTTCTTGTGTGTGGAATCATTTTGATGTAGGAGACTAGATGTTATTTTAACTCGTCTAAGAATCGACAATACACAAGACTTGCATATAAAGACTTTTACTGCGTGAAAGCCTTCTATCATTGAGTTTGTCCTCACTCTGCGAGACATGTCTGGACTGAATGTTTTTCTTTTAACTCTGTGTACTTAAAGCATTTTAAACTACATACTTAACCTTTAACTGCTTGGAATTAGAGAAAACATCCAAGTAAATACTTTTGATATAACTAACTTTTATTTGTATTTATCCACGTCATCCACTTCCCACTAAACAAACTACTATTTAATTATTTGTATTCGTGTTGATTGATTGATCGTATTATGAGGGATTCGCAGCGGAAAAAGTTCAATCCTATTTTAATGCATATATTTCCAGATTTATATGCGTCAAAGTATTTCATTTGTTGTAAAAAAGTTCAAAATTGTTTTACTCCTTATTGGTTCATTCAAAAGTTCACTGTTACTACCATTGCATTAGAAATTAAATTACAGTTTATTCTAGAGATCATGTTGGTGGTGTTTATATTTTTCACATGTCAATAAAATATGTCAGTTATTCAATTACGATTTCAGTACATTGCATTATCTGGGTGCTAGGATTGAGGATCTTTCTGCTAAAACTCCTGACACCAAGGATTTTCTGTTTTTTGTCCAATTGGAAATTTTACCAATGATCGGGATATTCCGACCGAAATTTTTAAAATATTCGCTTGAGTAAGAGACCATAACTTTTTTTCTTGAATTCTTTGATAATTAATTGTATGGATATCTTCCATGGCTACTTAGTCTACATATCAAATTTCGTCACCGATGTCAAGCGCGTGAGAGAGATTATCCGCTTCTTCAGCTCAAAACACTTTTGAATGATCCGGAATCCAAAGAAACACCAATTGCTTATTATGGTGGATTGCATGAATAACTCAGAGGATAGTTTATGATCGTGTTCGTGTACGCGTATCAATAGTATGAAAATAATAAATATTTGGTACAACTCCAAGTAATACAATTATTATCCACGCATTACTTGTTTGTATCAATATGTAATCATTGTTAATCCCAGGGCAATATTTGTAAATTATAAAAAAAAATTTAGTAACATTTGCATCAAAACATTAGTTAAATCTATAATTTACAGAAAATAAGTGCATATCAGCAAGAAGTAACCCTGCCATGGCCTTAAAAATGTGCTTCTCAATTCAAAGATTTGACTTTTGCGTGAGATCTTGATGAAGATTAACAACCATGCACGAAGTCATGTGCTTTCTACGGTGAATTCCGTGACATTAGAGAATGAAGAAAAATTAGGGAACACTTGACGGACTCCCCATATGTGCCAAGACAGCAGGCTAGCAGCTGTTTCCTTGCGTTGGACACATACATGAAAGCATCGTCATGCAACATGGGCGGGCTAATAGCTCAAAAACTCTTTCTATAATGCAAAGTATAGTCATAAGGAGATTAGGTAGAAAGTGTAAGGATACCGCTCCACTGAACCAAAGTTGCTTCCCTCTCGCTATTGGAGGTTGATTTTTTCACAGATCGTATCAATAATTAACCATCGGGACCCTCAAGATTCCATTTATTTTCGTCACTGAATACCATTTAACATAAGAATGCAAGACTTATCCAATCTTTGAAGTATGTAACGAGGTTAGAAAGCTACGTTCTTTTTCAATTTTCGATTAACTCGTATTAGACACTCCTTTATTCTTCTGAAAAAAATAATTTCGAGACATACAGGTCCGTTGCATGCTGTCCTGCGGATGTATTTTGTGAACCTGCCGGCTTTTGAATTCTTCTTTCGTCCTTTCTACTCATGATCTTCAGGTGTGAGGTG
Source organism: Nephila pilipes (assembly GCA_019974015.1). Lineage (NCBI taxonomy): Eukaryota > Metazoa > Arthropoda > Arachnida > Araneae > Nephilidae > Nephila > Nephila pilipes. Next base: position 203,089 of record BMAW01112533.1, read on the forward strand.
TTGCTTCATATTTTCTCTCTCTCCTCCTAATATTATTCAATAAATACTAATTTAGATCAATTCAAACTTGATATAGATATACTTACTTCCCGGTTTCCATAATTTGTTAACCACGTCAGGAGTATTCTCTCTAGATTTCGGTATTTGGTATTAAAACTTTGATAATGTTGCATTGATTTTTATACTCCTTTTCTATGATGTCACTTGCAAAATTTGCATATTACTGATTTATTACACTTAAGAGTAAGTTTCTTAACTTTTGAGACACGTAATTGTTAATCGTTTTCTCTTATATTAAGTAAATAAATTATTCAAATATGCTTTATCCCAAGAGTTTATGTCTTTAATTGTCTTAAACCATGTTTGCATTTCTATTGCTGTGATATTTTTATCTAAAATTTTCTTGGCCAAATATACTATTATCTAAATTCTTGGTGTATTATAATAGTTAAAATTAAAAAATCTCTCGAAAGAGAAAAGAGAAACGCATTTTTAAATAACGCAATAGAACAAGAGAAAGCAGATTTTTTAATACTGGGAGCACCTGTACAAGAGATCCAAAACTGGTGATGTCATATTTTTGAGTAGAATTTCTTTGTGTTCAGCTTTATGAGTAGATATGTGATGGTTGATAGTGATTGATGTCTTGGATACTCTTTAATCTGGAAATTGATTCTTTTCTCTGTTGTGGTATTTAAAAAATTTGAATATTTATAACTTTATTTACATCCTATAGATAATGTTGCTCACTTGATGAATGTAACAATGAACATTTTATATCCATGGCTAAATAATTCTTTCAGATGACAATGTTTGACTTCCTTATTCCACTTCTTCCATATAACCTAACGGAGGAGGCGTCGTATCCGACTCCCTATGTGTCCACCGGACTGCTTCCACTCATTTTGCTTTCGATGATGGCCCAGAGACACACTCCCGTTACGAAAAAAATTATCAAAAATTCTTATGATTACGTTATAGGTAAGTACTTATTATTCTATTTACGACACTGGATATCTAAAAGTGATTCTAACGCTCCGAAAATCTCTATATTAGCTATGTTATAGAAAACTCTCTTCCCAGCTGAAGGTGTATTGTAGCTGGAAAGGTGGCTTACAGACATGAAGAGAAAACGCCATCTGCAATGGTAATAGGTTAGGGTGGTATTGGCAAATATAACTAAGTCACCTAAATTTCGCCAAAAAAAAATCCGAAACAAATTTAAATTAGTTTTATTAACGTTGCACTAGAGGCAGCACGAAGCTATTGGCTACGGACCTCGTTATTTCGCACTTCGGTTAAATGACGAGGATGATACCTGAGATCTGAATTTCCACATCCCACCCATCTGATTTCCCTATCTGAATTTCCACACCACACCTACGGGATTAGTGGCATCAAGGCTCGAGAAAACCGTCGGCCGGGAATCCATGACCATGATCACTAGGCTAACGTGGCCATAACACATTTAGAAGTATCCAGAATGATCTTATCTTTGAGAATATATATACTCGAGTTTTGACAAATGCCTGTTCCGGGCTGCCTCTTGTGCCATAGCTAAATTTAGTGATTAAACACTAAGACACAATAAGTCAATCAAAGAGACACTAGAACAATATTTACGGAATTTATTAACTTCTAATTAATATAACAACAATTATTTAGGCTCTCCCGTGCAAGAATTCTACTAACCTAATTCAACCCACCAATAATAATCTAATAGACTCTTACCACTAAGCCTTCCTCCACTATAACTCAGACTGTGGAACAAATGTAGCCCTCTGGAATAACTAATTCTCTTGAAATACTACACCTTTAATCCAATCGCCTATTTCAACCTCTATTTCCAACTCCACCTTCAACCTCCTTTTCCAACTCCTCCTTCAACCTCTCTTTCCAACTCCTTCTTCAACCTCTCTTTCCACTTCTCCTTCAGCCTCTCTATCGCGACTTTTAGTCGGAGTTTATTTATTTCCTAACTTTCCCGCTTCACTTCATTTCTACCTACTTTTTATCTACATATCTAAGTTTCATTTTTGGTTGGGCAAAGGTTGTTTAGCAAAAGCAATCAATCTTAATTAAAAGTCCCCAAGGTTAGTGAAGAGAAACCACGAATAGACCAATGTCACAGAGTGACTATGCTGTTTTATGCCACTTCAGCACTCGGGTACGGGACAAACAGTTTTCTCCATAAACTTGGGGAAGCATTTGTAAGCACTCCGTTAGTGTTTAATTCAATTTCTCCAAAAAATTACCATTCACACTTTATTGGATTATAAAACTTAACATTTTCACTGCAAGTGATAAGAATAAATATTTTACATACAATATCCTGATTCCACATTTTGAATTACTATACTTGGTGATTGTGTGAACTTTGAATTGGTACTATCGGTGGATTTACATGTATGTGTGTTAATTGCTTCCTGTTAAAAGAAAATATATTGTATTTTCTAGAATGTATTAAGATTTGCTACAAAAGGACCTGTTTGTTAATTTCAAGATCTTTCTCATAATTGAAAGCCCTTCAACCCTTTAATATTATTTTGAATGTATGTGTACAAAGTTAATCCAATGAAATTACTTATTCCTTTAAAAATTTAGACTACTGTATTTTCTTCAATCACTAAAATTATATCAAAATGAACAATTTTTTCTGTTTTTTCATTCTATTTTTGATAGTGATTTTTATAAATATTTTATAGTAATTCGTCTAAAGTTTTTTAAATTTTGTAAACAATTCAGAATAATTTTTGGAATCAGAGACAAAATTCAATTAACCTTTATTCTTTTTCTTTCTCCTTATATTATTTTCAAAAAAAAACATTGTATCTGTGGAGACAATTGCATCCTGTTGGATTAGCACACTTCATCAATGTATACAAAATGTATTATGATACTTGGTCTATCTGTAAAGTAATGGAAGTGGTTCAAACAATTGTACATTTTTACAATTTACGGCTAATTTATTGCTTGTTTCCATTAACTTATTCTCCTTTGGCTCTCACTCATGGATTCATTTTCATTTTTTACTGGTCACGTAATAGTTCATTTTCTGATAACACTTTTTACAGATGTGGCGCTTTCTTCTTTACATTGTTCCAGTGACCCAATATGGGTTTCTTTTAGCTAACAATTTATTTTTTGAAAAAGGAAAAAGTTATATGATACTAAATTAGAGGAATATGAAGGTTGTTCCTGTGTTGAGGAACAACCTTCATATTCCTCTAATTATTGTGTACTCCTCAGCTTAATTAAAACTTCTTAGAAGTGATGCTGATTGTTAGAGTAAAGAGAAACATAATAGATCGCTGGCAGTATAGTCTTTTCATTTTACATCGAGACAATACCTCTTCGCATACAGCATTCTCCATGTAGCAGTTAAGAGTGAAAAAGGGGATTACAACACTGTTGCATCCAATGTATTCCGCTAAATTAGCGTTTTTTCCCCTTTTCCCGAAAATAAAATCTGTACTGAATGGAAACGGTTTTGAGTTATTGGAGGCTGTTACCAAAAAAACTCAAACGCTATTGAAACGAAACAGTTGACAAAAAAATGAGTCACAACACGCTTCTGACCGGTAAAAAATAGGAATGAGTCGACGTGAGAGTAGAAATGCATTAAAGATATCAAACAATAGATTTGCCGCAAACAGTAAATTGATGCCCCCTTTTTTTGTGGTAGTCTCATTACCTTACAGACAGACTTTGTAGTTATTCTTGTATATTGTATAAAAATTGTAATTTTACTTTTTCCAGTGGGCGGTGGTTCAGCAGGATCAGTAGTAGCAGCTCGACTGGCAGAAAAAGAATGCGTCACAGTTCTGTTACTGGAGGCGGGAAAACCTCCTCCGAAATCAACTGATATCCCTGCTGCAGCAAGAAGTTTTCTACAGACAGATATCGATTGGAATTATTTAACTGCACCGCAACAATATACAGGAAATGGATTAATTAATAGAGTGATTATTCTTCATTCTTTGCTGATATTCGAAAAAAGCATTATGCATATATTATTATCAAACAAAATTGGGGAAGTTACATACCGGTGAAAAACAAATCGCCTTTTTCCAGTTTCAATAAATATATGTTAAAGATAATTTATGTCATAATATTTCAACCTTTAATGGCCCATCGTCCCCTTCTTAAAATAATTACTAATCGCCTCCCCCTTTTCAGAATGAAAGCCTCCGACGCTCGTTTTTGAAATCCATAGTCGTAAGTTTTTAGATCTTTATTAAACGTTTAAAAACACTTCCGAAAATCAAGAAACGAAATAAATCACGCAAAAGCATTTCTTTTTCTTTTTTTTTCACTCTTTTAAATACATTTTATTCCATACAATTAAAACTATTAATTTAACTTTGAAAAGAATAGTAGGAAATTCCACAGGATTAAATTACGCTTAAAAACTCAAGGTGGCGTATGGATGGAAAACATACTCGCACACACTATGATGCTCCTTATGGTACGCTGCATAAGTTGCAACCAAAGGTGGGGAACACTGTTGTATCATTCATCACATTTTACAATGAATACCTTGTAGTATATCATTTAGCTTGAATAATTACTTTGAGCCGTCTTCGCTTGGATTCAAATAAATTAGATGTCACTAGACTAGAGGTGCAGCCCCATTCTTGTTAAAGAACCTTTATCAAGCCATGTTTGTTGGAAAAAAGCCTGTGTGTGGTTTGAACATTCTGATTAAGAATTTCCAGTAAAGTTTCAATGATGAATGATACCTAAGGAGGAAATTTCATATATTTAGGAGTGTGAAATAAGATCCATGTATTTAAGGATGCAAGCGCAAGGTTATTATCATACTTCATCGCCTTGAAAACCCAATATTTGTAGCTCTAGAGTATTTTCAAGATATCTATATAAAGCTGATTATTCCTTTAACTGGGACTAAATTGTCGATCCCGTAGATATTCAAATAGTCCCAAACAAGCACCTCTATGTTTCATTGTTGGAAGTAAATTCTTTGAATGAATTTCTTTGAATTGTTTTTTCCATACCATTCGTCTATCATCCGATCCAAAATTGTTCAACAGTTCGACCGCATATTTTTAAGAACTCTGGTCTTTCACTTATGTATTTTACAGAGATGGATAATCATACATTCCAATTCTTTTTATTCACAAAGAATTTCTTTCGTCCAACATGGACATGAAAACCTTATCACACTTCGAAAAGTACTTTCAGATACAGTTTTTCTTTTTTCACCTTGAATTCTACTGAAATCTTAGGAGCACTTATTTTCAGATTTTTTCTTCAATGATTGGGCAATAATTTGCTTGTCGACAACAGAGATGATTATCCAGTACGAGGAATGTCGAACTGTCGAACGTGGTCTAATAACTAATAATGAAATTTTATTGTCCACGTTACTTATTTACAAAGTTATATAATAATTTTTAGTTCAGGACAAGATATTTAATTATACTTACGACCCATATCGAAATTGTCAGTATAGTCTGTCAAACTGAAATTGCACCATATCCTTGTATATATGCTTTAAGATGTCATTTGTCGATTAAGAAGTCAATGACCCAATCACAAAACGCTTGCAAAACTTTTCTTCTGTTTCAATGTACGAATACTTTTAACACGCTTCAAAATCACTAAGCTTCAGTTTTCTATATATATTTGAAAAACAATTCAATATTTATTCAATCCTCCCCATTCATATTTGTAAAACAGTATTTAATTAGTGTTACTTTCTGAAATAATTTCATTCCAATTAGAAAAGTGTAAACATGCAAGGGCTTATAACTGTGCAAATACCGTCTAGTAGATAGGGAGCATGGAAGAGAGTTCAGAAAGTCAATCACTTGGATTCGCCTGAAATTTCAAGGTGCCTCCAAATGCCTCATCAGCACAATGACACTTCATCAAGAACTTGCTTTCAATGTCAAAGCTCCTTTTTTATAAGCTAAGCACTACCAATACCTAGAGTATCTTACAGTGATGCAAGCGTCGACAACAATTGAGTGATGGATCCATATCTGACAATTCGATGGTAGAGTCTGGGTATAGAAATATCCTGGTGAATGTTGTTTAAAACTGACTGTATAGAACCGAAAGTTAAATTTGGTGGTGGAGTCATAATGCTTTGGATTCATGGTCTGGCTTGGGCCGTTGTGTTCCATTTCAAGAAACCTTCAAGATTGAAGCCGCCTCTGACATTTTGGAGACAATTCCGAAAATTATGGCAATAGTTCTGTGATTGTTAATTCTCGTTTCAACAGGATATTTTTTCATGATCTGTGCAGTGATAGTAATATTTATGTGGGTTTTCAGCGATTGGACAGGCCTGCTCAAAGTCCAAGGTTGAATCCCATAAGATGTAAAAAACGTCGATCGGTGTTCTTCTGCAAGAATGATGTGTAATTCCTGCTACAACACTACAAAATGTAGTAGACAGCCTTCCAAACAAAGTAGTAACTATTATTCTAACAAAAGATGCTCAGCCTCATACTAATTTTTGATTTATCTGCGGTGGAAGCAAAACATATAGATGTCCGTATGTTTTTTCGGCGTTTCATGTTTTAGTTGCTAAAATTTTTACATAGAGCCATTTATCTTTGGTGTCCACATTAAAATTATATTGACGCTCCATAATTTGGGACAATCGCTAATCCGGTATTATTGTAGTTCTTGGGCGTGTTGTTTTGAAGAGTGTCTACCATTAAGATTCTCAGAAATTAGTTCTTCTTATATCTATTAGATATTTCTTAAACAATATTTAAATCAAGAGAAAAAACTTTTTAAAATTATATTTGTTAACGTTTAACATATACATATTTTAAAGAAGGTTTCTGTTGAAAGAAAATGCTGTATACAATAAGGTGTGATAAAATGAGGTTACTGCACCTCATGTGACTATGATTTGACTTGAATTAAGCTCATCGACTGAATAAATTTATTTAAATAATGTTTCGTGCTCCAAGGTTTAAATTTAATCCTATTTCCGATCATAAAGTAAAATATTTGATTACTGAATAAAACTCTTAAGACTTACTCGTCAGATCATAAAATAAGCTTTTGAGAAATAAAGTAGATTAACTTTCATCTTTCATGCTTTGATTTTTGTTTTGTTTTGTTTCAGAAACTTTATAACGTTTTCTATATCCGATGGTGCCAAGTTTATTTAAACATCTATAAAATATCAATGTTTTGTAGTTTTAAAATCGTTTCTTAAAACACAATGTGAGAGGTTATCTCGCTACACAAACATAATACTGGTGTGGACAATATTTGAATAAAAAATGAACAAATCTTATAGTTACTTAAAAATTAAAACAAAAGTAATTTTCATCATCTTACCTTCCTCTTCATTATTGTTTTAACAATTATTCAATTATATATTCTCAATATTATGATAAAAGGCTATAATTGAAATTGAAGTCTTAAAAATTGCAGAAAACGAAATGTTTTCACACAATTTATTTTTCATCACTATCACTTCGAAATTCTAATTATGAGCCCTAAATGTAATTAATATTTTAATACACGTTAACATGCGAAACATGTACCTCTGTGAAGGGACATACTGTAGAATTTACATATTTTCCCTTTCCTTTGCCCACGATTTTGCAACAATTTATGCTTCCTTGTATCCATAGATGGTTTTCTTTGGAGGATCCTACTTTTAGTGTCGGATTCGAAGTAAATAATCCAGGAATATTTTTGATACTTTCAATCATTTAACCCAGAGCATCACTTGGAAGCTTGTTTTTTAAAGAATTTATTCTTGTACTCTTTACGGAATCATGCGGAAGTTTTTCAAACAGAGTTTACGAGGTAACCCTTTGACATGAAATAGTGATGAGTGCCGCTTAGATAAAGTGATCCGCAAACAAAATCCCCGGTCTTCATTACAATCAGCTCAGTGACAGAATAACCAGCAGACTTAAAGGAAGAGAATAAAATGAAAAAAAAAATTGCAGGATTAAGTTTAGTTTTAATTTATACTGCTGTCAAAAATAAACTATCTTAGCTGCGTTTATGAAAAACGATTCAAGTTTTAAAAGAGAAGAGAGAAAGTAGAAAAGAAAACAACGTGAATCACTCAAACATTTAGACTACATTTATCATTTTATATCACTCTTATATGAAATAATAACCGCATTTGGCAGACTGAGAATAGCTCCCCTCTACCAGCCATTTTGAATGCAAGAATTTAGTGTTGGTTCCTGTGGAATTTCGACATTGATTTCGAATTTAGACAAACTCCATTGTTAAGAGTGTTTAAGAAGGGAATAAAACAATATAAATTTCTATACTGCTAATTGTAGAAAATGCAACACCATGAAAGAATCATCAGAATCAAATGAAATTTAATGCAGAAACGACTTGTACTGATACAAATAAATGATGAAATTTTCAAAACAAAAGAAACAAATTAAGCGTCCGAAATCAGTATTTGGTGCAGCCACCATGCGCTGCAATAAGTGCTGCTATACGACGTGGCATGGAGTCAAACAGATGTTGAATATCTGTTTGAGGAAGAGAATTCCATATCGCTTGTATGCGCAACCAAAGTTCGTCTTTGGAAACTGCAGGACGCGGATCACGAGCGAGACGCCGACCAACCATATCCCACACGTGCTCAATAGGCGACATATCCGGTGAATAAGCAGGCCAAGGAAGAAGTTGCATGCGTTGTGCTGAACAGAAGTCTCGAACAGTCCGCGCAACATGTGGGCGTGCATTATCCTGCTGAAAGATAGCTCCAGGGATGCCTTGAAGGAAAGGAACGACTTCGGGCTGTAGCACTTCACGGACGTACCTGTTGCTATTGAGATTACCCTCAATTCGTATCAAATTGGATCGTCCATGATACGAAATCGCACCCCAGACCATAACTCCGGGTGTTCGACCACTATGTCGTTCAATAATACACTCAGGAAGGCAGCGTTGACCGGCATGACGTCTAACACGAACACGGCCATCATGGGTCCACAAATTGAAGCGTGATTCATCTGAAAAGACAACTTGGTGCCAATCAGCTCGCCTGTCTCTGTGCTCAAGAGCCCACTGCCGATGCAGCCGTCGATGATTCGCCGTGAGGGGAATCCTGTATAAAGGCACCCTTGCACGCAATCCACGGCGCAGCAGACGACGACGAATTGACGAAGCCGACAATTGTACACCTGTAGCAGTAGACCAACGTGCTGCCAGCTGCCTGGAGGAAGCTGTGCGATCATTCACCGCCATGCGGAGCAGGTGTCGATCATCGCGCTCTGACGTCACCTTCTGTCGTCCAGTGCCTGTTTTTCGAGTCGTTCGGTGCTCGTCGGTCCACTGCTTCCAAACTCGCATCACTGTGGAACTGTTCCGCTGCATACGAGCTGCTATTGCGCGATAGGAAAATCCTCCTTCTCGAAGGCCGATTATCCTCCCTCGTTCAAACTCCGTAAGTTGCTTGAATTTCTTATTCTTCCGTCGTGGAGGCATACTCAGGTCTCACTAAACGTTTGCCACTAACAAATAATCATAGACTTTTTTCAACGTCCCGCTACAGCACTTTATTTATACGCTTTCAGCATCAATTCAGAGGGCGCTGCGCGCGCCGCGCACGCGCGATGGCTCTGAAACTTTATTAATTTGCATAATATCCTATAATTGACATTTGCTGCGAATTTCATTTGATTCTGATGATTCCTTCATGGTGTTGCATTTTCTACAAACAGCAGTTTATATAAAATTAAATTGCTTTTAATACTTGTAATTATTCTTCACGTGCTTTTTTCAGATCTGAAAAATCCCTTACGAGTGGCAAAAAAAAAAAAACATACAAAGATTTTTCAGGAAACATTAGGGGGAAACTTTTTTTCATTTTTCACAAACTTTTATTTTTTCTCTTTCTTTTCTGGATGCCTTTTATTGCATTCAAATAAATAAAAAATTTCCAAATGTGAGAATAAAAGTAGGAATTCCTTAGGATTAGCATAGATTATGTATATAATGCGGTCTATGGAGTTTTAACCCCTTAACTCTGGTATATATTTCAGATAAATGCGTCAAATATGAAAAAAAAATCCCTCTTCAATTTTTTTGTATTGTGTTGATAATAAGGATAGAAAAATGTTATTTTTCAAAAAAAAAATTATCAAATTATATATATTTTTTAATTTTTAATAACTATTTTAATGTTTTAGTATACATTGGAATGGATTACATTTATATCTTATTCAAAATATTTCAATCGTAACAAAATAAATCAAGCTGCATAGTAAATTTTGAAGCTGTATATGATCAACTAATGTTAAACTTAATGAAACAATTTGAGTCTTAAAACACTGATTTTTCCTTTATAATATTACTCGTATACAAAAACATGGCATTGTTCACGAGGTCACACTACACTCTTTTAACAGCCTGAAGAGCTAATATTGTACTCTTCTTCTCCGTCTGAATAAGACTTTGCAAAAACATACCTTTTTCGTATAAATTTCACGAAAACTGACCTTGAAAAAAAACTTTGAAATACCCTCTTCAATGGCGCTCAATTACAGCTGACCCTTAACTCTTTACTGGAGGACACGTTCTGCCATTTATTGTGGAACAACATTAAATGACCATTAGAAACAAAAATGAACTTAGTGAAGCCTTCACGTAATAAAAACTTTAATAGTTTTCCTGCTCGAACTCCGTTCGGGCTTCACAAATGTTGCACGTTTGAGTAACGCGAACTAGATTCGGGCGATACTGCCAAGGGGTTAAAAACAAAAAACCAAGATTTAGCATACATTTGAATTTTATTAATGTTTTCTCCATTGGAACTACTGGGAATTTTTTTCTACTTTTGGAAGTATTTAGAATGGCTAGCAGTCATTTGCATTTTTTGAAGAAAGCTTTCTATCAGATATAGAATAATTGACAGCCACGTTCGGTCATTTTTGAAAGTATTTTCTTACGAATGAGGTATCTAAGAGCAATACGACTACGGGTGTCAATACAGCCACTTGGTAGTCTCAGTGATAATTTTACTGTTAACGAAAACATGACTCAACTACTTTAAAAATAAGTTAAAAAGCTATCCGCAATACGAGCTTGTCATAGGCTTCACAGGAACACTACTCTTATTTTCGTTTGATAACTTTACCTTCAAGAAATCAAAGAAATGTCATGCACTATTGATTCTATTAATTTTTTTAATGTTTCGATACTATGAGATGAATTTTCTCAAATCGTTTAGGATTCATTCATGAATCACAGAGTTTTTGAAAAACTATAGCTGTAGAGTTAAATTGCCGTTGATGTCTGTATTGCCCTTACCAGGAGCTGCGCTTGAATTTTTTTCTTTTTTCATATATTCATTATATTAATTATAACGCTTACTCTGCTCTTTCTTACTGTACTTTTGCCCATTTTAATGGCCAAGTCAACATGTCCGATGATTAGGAGAAACTGGAGTCAAGAGATGTGAATTTGAAGTACGCATTTCTTATTTATATTCGACTTATTTCAAATGGAAATAACGTTTCGTTCAAAAACGTATTAATATTCTGTCTTTTTTCATTAATCCTTTTGCTCAAATGATGTAAAACTTGGTAAAATTAAATTTATCGAGAAAAATAGAAGGATGGTCTTATTATCTTCACCGGTTATACTACCTGCAAAACGATATTACGCAAATTTTTAAATTTGAAAGTAAAAATCAAAACTCTTTTTTTTAAACTTAAAGAAGAAATATAGTACTAATGATCACGAGGTTTTTTAAAGCTTCATCACCGCTTCATAATTTCAGTTTGCAATACAAGAAACTGAATTATCTTCAGGTACCTCATAAGAAATGTAGAAGTGTTTTAGATAAAAAGAAAAATTTACATTGTTCTTTCTGAAAGAAGTATAAGTTTTCTATGGAAGTTTTGTCTTATGTCTCCTTATTTAATTTTGTTTTTCATTTAAAAATTGTTCATATAAATATTAAATCTGTAAGATAGGAGTAATTTCATATCGGCTTCTTTTGCGAAATTCTCAATGAATCTCTCTTCAGTCGAACTGATCATTTGTTTTATTTCAGTCTGTGGCATGGCCGAGCGGAAAAACCATAGGTGGCTCTGGAATCATCAATGCCATGTTGAATGTCAGAGGAAGCAGACATATCTACGACGATTGGGATGAACATGGGGCTGAAGGATGGAGTTATAATCATGTGTTGCCTTATTTTAAAAAACTAGAAGATAATGTCAATTTCGACTATGTCGAAAACGGTGCGTAAACGAAACTTTCTATTTATTTTTATTGAAACAGTATTGAGGGGAAAGTTATTTTATGGATTGTTTTCACATTAAAGAATTATGTATATTACGTTATCACTATTGCTAAGAACAAAAGTTCCAAACCCATAAATGCCTTTTTTAATTTTGTACCTATTCTGAAGAAAAATCAAATCAACTCTGGTTCTTGAAATCAATAATATAATCCATAGTTTTCCAATTATTTCACACTTTCGAACGCCTTTTTTTAGAATGCATTGATCTATATTTTAGAAAAAAAATAGTAAATTCCGTAAAATCAATATCACGCCCGGAAATTCGAGATGGATTCGGTAGCCTTAATCTTGTCATTATCTGTTCAAACTTACAAATATAAAATTTGTTGATCGAGCCAGAATACAAAGTGCAGTGCTTCTTCACGTAGTAGTCCAAAAGGACTACTACGTGAAAAGTTTAGTTTCTAAAGTTTACTATTTTTAATTCTGCTGTTCTTGTTTAACAGTCCTTTAGAACTATTTGTTGAAACATGTGTTAGGTTATTTGAGGTTTTAATCAAATTACGATCATCGATGGGAGGAGGGGAGGCAAATGGTTCTCAACAGCCATCTAATGGTAATGTGCGAATAGTCTAGTGCTAATGTTACTCGTTTCCTGTCAAGGACACGAATAGTTTTTCCTATAAGGCTCTTGACGTTAGCCTGCCCCGCCAAGCAATGCAGCAAAAGAGCTCGTAGAGCAAGGGTATGGAACTCACATCCAGCTGCGGGCCATTTTCTAACCGCATTTTCTAACCACACTCAATGCCGTTAGAATGGCTCGTTTAACCTAGATGGAGCACTGTCGCTTGTATCCCATTGCTCATTCCACAAGTTGTATTCAGTAAAATTCTCAATGGACAAAGTTCTTTGATTATGCAATAACGAGTGACCCGGGAAGTTATGAGGAATCTTAAGAATAATAGAATTCCTTATCTTTACAGGTTACCATGGAGTTGGAGGTCCGGTCACTGTATCTAAACCCAGGGGTAGCTCCGCACTGAAAAATGCCGTTTTGGAGACTGCGTTGGAGAAGGGATACCATGTTGGAGACATAAATGGTCCAGACTCTGTAGGTAATGTTATGTAATGCTATCATAAGAAAGCACTAATATCCAATGTAGATAATGGAAGCATAAGAAAGCATCATTATCCAATTATGGTTCAAATGGAAGTGTAATTTATAATATAATGTGTTGGAACTACAAAAAAAATACATATATAACAGTATTTACGTAAATTCCTATCGCAATTTTCATTTCATTGTTTGGAAATTGTCAGTCACTATAGAAAATTATAACAATAAAATACTCTTTATTCTCCCTGCAAAACATTCTTTTATTAAGGAGTATTCTCCTTCTTTGGCTTAATTGTAGTCGCGAGCTCACGTTTAGTGTTGTTTTTATCTGTCTTTGGTTTGAGTCCTAATGCGACGAAAGACCTGTCCTATAGCAGGGTCGATACACATTAAGTTTGTCAAAATTCGACGTCCTCCTGATAGTGTGGTCAACTCAGGTGTTGTCGCTTAGCGAATTTCACATCATCTGGCAACATTTTCCATGTTCGGTGAAAACGGTCGACTAGAATTTACTCAAGGATTGACTAAACTTGAGATACGATAAAAATTTTGAAGAAAATATTTTCACACGGCAGAGGGTAGGGGAAGATTGCTTAGATGAAAATATAAATAAATCGAGAATTAAAACAGTAAATTTGAATTATTAATCCGTGTAATATAATATTTCTCAATGGTCAGATCATTTGTGAAGGCAACTGAAAAAAAATCTTTTAAATTATATATCGTATTCGGACAATGCCTTGAGAAATTTTGAGTTAGACAATGCAGTAAGTGCTCTTTAATTCGATATTCGATGGTTCGACACATTCTATAATCAAACCGTTCCCATCTCGATCGTTTTTAGATTTTTTCGAGTGGATTCGAACGTTGACCTTGACCTTCAGGTTGCAACACTATGGCTCGCATTTTTCTCTGTGTCTATCGTATATGTGATACTAGAGAGGAATCAAAATTTGCCAAGCTATTCTTTCAGCGATGCTCCCCGTGACCCTCTCAAGACTGGAGGGAGATTAAAGAACTGCTTCCCAGGCTCCGTGGCTTCTTACCGCGGAGTGTCCCGCTGGTGCAGAGGCCTTTTTAGGTATTAAGCCTAATTCATAAAAAAAAATTCCTCTAAATTCCGCTATTCATTAGAATTTTTGGTTTTTAAATGTATTATTTAAAATGCATTAAACGTAATATGTACAAAAACAAAAAAAAAAAAACAAAAAAAAAAGTTCTATGCACAGTTTTACAAAGAATAGATTGAACCCCCCAAGGTGCGCTTTTTTATAATTATTAATAAATTACTCAAATAAATATAAGAATAAGAATAAACGATGAAATATCGAGAAATGGCCAATAGTAAACTTTTCCGATATTAAAATTAAAGGAAACGATAAATTAGTAAATTATATATATTTAAGCAAAATGTAATTAAAATTGAAGCAAACGATAAATTATTAAATTGAATAATTTTAAGCTAAATGTAATTAAAACTGAAGCAAACGATAAAATATTCTAAAGTATTATGGTACGCCAATTTACAGCCTACCTAAAATAATAGCCCGTTGGGTGACTAAAAAATTGAAAAGTTATCTGGTACCCCAAAATGCTACGTCTAAGACAATAGCCTCTTAGGTGGCTAACTAAACGAAAATAATACATTTTATACAAAAAAAATTACATATAAAATTATTATATAAAAGCATATCTTCAAAGAAAATACAAAATATACTCACATTTGATTCATAAATTTCATGGTGTAATGATTTACAATTACATGGAATATTAAGATATAAAAAATCAGTCTTATTTTGCTGCGGTATCTTATAAAACATTCTTCAATGCATGGTCCAACGACATATATGTCTTACACTCATACGATTATATTATCAAATTTTAACGTTTCGTGCATGATTTTGAGCAAAAGGCACATCTTCCCCCTCTTTTTTTTCCTTTGGTGTCTAAGTACAGATTTGGAACATGCTGTCCAACGAAACGTAATGGATGTTTGATGTTCAAACAAGGAGTTTTTGAGTTTCTGTAATCCGTATATTTTTCTGTAATATGATGGATCAATTGAGACTTAAATTTTAGCAATAAAACTTTTTCGCCTTTGCTTGTTTCTTGCAATATTTTTTTCATTCAACTCAGTCATATCCAAAAATCCGGAAAACAGCTTACAGTACCATTTTTTCCAAAATTTTGATAATGCTACAAAAATGAGCCGCCTCTGTCGATCCCTCCCATATTTTTATTACAATCAATGACGCATTCTGGTTTTTTTCATATATATCTGTACGTGATTTTTAAACTCATCATCTAAACCACTACACAATAACAGATTTATCAGTATTTTCGCTTACATTATGATAAGATTAATTCAGTAATTCGCGTATCTTAATCTCAGTTAAATACTCTCTTTTCACCATGACTGTCACTGCAAAAAAAAAAAATCGAACGAAAAAAACAGCTAAAAGCGTCTACTACCAAGTACTCTATCTTCCATTAGCATCCGTAAGTTCCCATTCTCCCTTCTAACAAACAAGAAAGAAAAGAAAAAGCAAACCGAAAGCATTGCGACGCTGTTTTTTAAATCATGTTATCACATTTAAAGAGCAGCACCGCAACACATGCTTTTTGATTATATAAATACTATCCCCCTTCCCGACAACCAGAAGTTTTTCTTTTATGAGGTCCTTATCCCCCGCATGAAAACAGGTTTGGATGTATCTGCACTTATGTGTATTTTTCTTGCCGTAGAGTAGCTTATCGCATTGAATTTTCAACATCCTTGTTCTGAATTAATTTTCTATCATGCTGAGTTTTCTTATCAATATAAAGATATTCATTTATATTATTTTTCAATCTTTGAATATAATTTTGTAATTGCTAGAAAGATGAAATATTTTACCTGATATTTATATTATCTACACAGGCTCAGAATGTGCGTAAACACATCCATTACATGTTTTAATATCTATGGCATCCCTATTAAAATTATATAGGAGCTTGATTATTCAGACAAACTACTGATCTAGTGCACCTGTGGTCCCAGCACTGTAGATTATAGAGCGTCAGTACAGGTCTTGCGGTGATACCACAGATAAATCATTCTAAATAAAAGTTTAAATTATTAAAACATGTATTTAATGTATTATGCACATTCTGAATCAGTGTAGAGGACATAAGTATCCGACGAAGTATTTTGTCTCACTGATGAAATACCCCAAAGGTTTTGCAGCGTACCGTCTCTAAAGGGTAAAAAAAATAAGTTCAAATATTAAACTCTTAGCTGACAGATGCTCAAAATTGAGAACTTTGATGACCGTATTATGTAATAAGTGGATCGTATAGACCTTTCATATTTAAAATTAGATTATCCAGTTTGATTTTTTTGAGAAAATAATTTTTTGAAAAAAATAACTTGTGACTCTTGATATATAAGCAACACACAAATACAGCTATAAAATAATCAATTAAATAACCTTAATTTCAAAAAAAAAATTACTTATTTGAGCATTTAAAACTTAATTTTTTTAAGTTTTGAAACTTAAAATAATAACAATATTTGCAGGTTTTTACGATTACCAAGCCACCATGCGAAACGGCCAGCGTTGTAGTCCAGCCAAGGCGTATTTAGTTAAGAACGATTACAGGAAGAATCTTGATATTGTTGCTAATGCTTTCGTGAAAAAGGTTTGTATACGAAGGGTGTTCTTACCACCAAGTAGCTACAGCTCATAGGTTGTTCGATATTTCTTTTCTAAACTTCGCAATTATAAAAATGCATAATGGGATTATAACACATTTATAGGTATAAACCTTCTTCTACATAACTTGATCTTTCTCATCATGAATTTATTTTTAAAACGTTAAATTTTTTTTATAACTCAAATATATAATTCATAAGGTGTTAAATAAAATAATAAAAATTGTACTATGTAATGTTACGTAAAGAACAGATTTAACCATTAAACATGCCTATTTATGAAAAAAAATTATTCAATTAAATATTAGTATTAAAGCAAACGATATAATTGTCAAACGTTCAATTAAAAATCAGAACTAAAACAAATGATAAAATACTGACGTAAACAATAATATTATTTTCAGATATTAAAATTAAAGCAAATGATAAAAAAAAGTTATATGCGAAGTTTTGCAAAGAACAAATTTAGCAACACAAAGTGTAATTTTTACAGTGCAAGAGTTAAAATAAATGATGAAATATCGAGAAATGGACAATAGCAAGCTTCCGCTATTAAAATTAAAGGAAATGTTAAATTATTAAATTGAATATTATATCAGCTACATGTATTTAAAATTGACGCAAATAATAAATTATTAAATTCAATATATTTAAGCTAAATGAAATTAAAATTGAAGTAAAGGTTAAAATTTGAAAAATGATTTGGTTTGCCGAAAATGATCTGGTACGTCAAAATGGATCCTCTTAAAACAATAGCCCCAAAGGTGGATAATTAAATGAATATATTTTAAGCTAAATGTAGTTATTGCTACCATAAAATGAAACCAAGTCTTGTGCACTTCACATTTCATTTTGAAAAGAGGTTGGTTGAACAATTTATACATTACCTAAAACAATCGCCTTTTTATGCAATAATTATACGAAGGATTGTATTCGAAGGGTATTTTTACCACCTAGTAACTGTAATTCATCTATGGTACTTGGTATTTAAACTGCGATTCGAAATCAATGAGACCACGAAAGAGGGTCTGAAAAAGATTAACATACTAGACAACCCACATCGCATACAAGACAACAACTGGATGGTAACAATGTGTTGTCTCAGATAGGATTACTAGTTTCTTTTCATTTCGCGTGATTCGTCAGCTCGATGGTCAGTGCGAAATAATCGAAGTATATAAAGAAGTTAATGTAATTGAAATCGAAAAGTACTTATTAAAATAGCTATAATGGTAAATTTCTTCAACCTCATTAGATATTTTTTTGACTTCAAAATTGAAATAACACAGGATAAATACTACCAAAAATCTTAGAAGATTTTAGAGGTATGCAACTTACATTCAAATAAGTTTTTTCTTGCCTTTACAGATTATTATTGATAATCTTCAAGCTAAGGGGGTTGAATTCGATTTTGAAGGGCAGCCACGGGTAGTGAGGGCAAATAAGGAAGTTATCATATCAGCAGGAACCACCAATACAGCACAACTGCTCATGCTATCTGGAATTGGGCCCAAAGAAGAGCTGCAGAAACACAAGGTAATTTTCAGAAACATTCTAACCCCTCCCCCCTCCCCCCCATTAACACTTGGTAGTCGGGTTCCATTATTTCTAAGCCATTAGTTAAGTGAGCCACGAGTTACAGCAGTAATATAAATTGAGTGAGAAATCAAAAACACAACTTTCCAAGATTAGTGTTTGTTCTGCTCTAGCACTTTTGGGATCATTCTTTATCATCATTAATATTATCAACAAACTGAGGAGGTTTATCCTCATTCATTAATAAGCCGCCTGGTGTAGACTCTCTGACAATTCTTGTTTATTTTTCATACTTCGATTTTGTTGGATAACAGCGAGTTTTTTCCCGATCTTATAACGTTCTCCTTCTGTTTAGGTTTACAATACTGCGACTTTTATCATTTATCTCGGAAATACTTTTCTACGCTAAAATTTGACCAATAACTTGATTAGAATGTGCTAATCTCCTGCACACATGAAATTTTAAAAAATAATCTCTTATATAGAGTACCAATATATATAAACTATGCATACACATATCAAGCTCCTTCCAGACTCATGGTGATCGTTTTTTGATATTCTCCTATAATACGCACCATGAAGTCATGCATAATAATCACTGCTGATCGTGATACCTTTTCGAAACGTCAATGAAAATCACGCCATGCGTATCTAAAACTGACGCCATGACTTTGCACTGCTGACTGGCTAGCCTTTCCGGATCTAGGCTTTCGCCAGCTGTGCCACCTCAGATGACTGCCGCTTCGACTCTGAGGTAGTGATGTATCATGTTTCGTCCATGAGCACAGTAACGACATAGAAATCTTTTTGTTGCGAGTAAATGGATAAATAGCTTTGGAATCTGACCTCGATATTACTTTTTGTTCCATCGAGCAATCGCAGCACCACTGAAAAACCTTTTCATGTCTAATTTTCATGACGATAGTAAATACACTCCATATGATATTCGGTCATCTTGCAATCCACACGGAGCTTCACTTTACGATCTTCATTATAATTTTTCACTTCACTCAATTTTCCGTGTAACGGACTTCCCAACAGGTCTACCTGGCTCGTTTCGCGTCAAATATTTTAGTAAAATATTTTATTTTGGAAAAGGTTTCTAATGAGGAAATATGAAGAATGTTAGTAACTGTTCTTCCAAACAAACACGTGCCCAATCGTCATACGATGGAGCATTGTCCGATAAAAATAAAACCAGTCTTTGCGAGCGTAGTCATATGTTGGTTTTCAGAACCTGCGTCCCAGTCGAATCCATCAAACTTGTCGTATGTATACGCTGATTATGGCTGAAGCTAGTTAAATGCTGAATTATGACATTAATGCTGTACATTGACACAATGCTATAAAAGGAAATTTCTGCTCATTCGGTTATACTGTTTTACTACATACCATCTCTAACATTTTGTATAAGACTGGACTTAAGAGATAGTCTGTCTTGTTTAAAAGAGTAATAAACAGCCTAAAAAGTAAACTAAAAGTTTTACTATTATTATATTAAAATCTTAGCAATGACTCATGTTTTGTCCTCAAAACTTACTTTTCTAGATACTAGTACAAGTCAAGATCTTAGTTGGTAAAATATGCAAGATCACGTTGAAACATTGATTTCATTTGAACAAGTGACATAGGAACTGCTGCTGAGAAACAGGGCGATAAATCAAATATATTGAAATATGTACACTAAATCAGGTACATGTAATCGAATTGTTTTTTTCCTTATTGCATGAATTATTTTGAAATTATACAAGGTCTCCCTGAACTTCTATAGGTCAAACTATATTGAGTAGGGGCCAAATGCACTAAAGAAAGTGTTTTTTGTACACATATGGAAAGGTGAAAGTGAAGAGGGCGGAAAACAAGTAGGCCGAGAAAATAAAATGGCACAGTTAAATAACCCTAGGATTGCAAAACGATTCTACTGCAAGATACTTTTACGGAACTTTATATTTTAAAGTGCAATGAATCAAAGTAGACCTCCATTTCCCCATTATGTATAAGTGTTTTTTTTTTTTTTGACAGAAATGTGTTATAAAAACAACTATGACATTTTAAAATCAGTATTTTGTTACAAATAAGTAAAGATATCAACTTTAATAATTAATCAAAACATTTTTCTATATATACTTCATATTTATGTTCATTTTCCTTTCTGCGTGAACTTTTTTTCTATCCATGCTTTTCGAACTTTCTTTCTCCATCCCTACTTCTCGGTATCTTTCTTCGAGAATCCAACAATAGTCATTAGCATATGTGACATATCTTAGTTTGTGCTTCTCTCGATGTCATAAATATCCTGTAAATCTTCACCATGCCTTTCATTGAAGGCTCCCAAATTTTCAGGAAAATATTCATAGGAGTGAAGAAAATGAGCTGACTCAACTTATCTTCGCATCCTTGAAGCTTTATACGCAGCCAGCATACGTTATGCAATGGTTCTAGGTCATGGCAGTCCCAAGCTTTTTCACATATCTATGTTTCTGAAAGAGCGGATTAGATAGGATTTCTTTCGAATGTCGGAACTCGGCATAGAATTACAAGCTCGTCAAGGCTCCAATTAAATATGAAGAGTTGGTAATAAACTTTTATGGAGGAACTGCTAGGTCTATTATGTGGTCTTCCTCACAGGAGTTCAAACATCTCCGGTAGCTAGCCTACCTGTGTCATTGCTACAAAAAATAAAATGATCATAAAACTTGCTTACTGGCCTAGACATTATTAAATTACAGATCTGCTAATAACACAATCTATTGATGCACTTGATTGTCTTTTCATGTCAAGAGCTAGATCATTGGTAAATTTTGTTCCATTGTTCTATATCCATATGGAAAGAGTACAATCATTTCCATTTATACAGCAGGGGTTGTTTTGAGTTGTTTTGAATGAATCAATAACACAAGCACCGAGTGAGTTCTTATTTTCGACAGAATGTTTAATTTCCACGAACATAAGAGTCTCTCAAATGATAGGCGGGTTTGTCTTAGTCTTCTTGATTTATAGCATAAATCTGGTTTTCTTTGAAATAAATTAAATCTGGGGATACATTTGGAGTTCAATTCTTGAGGAGCAAGTTATGTCCTCAGCCAACGAAAAGTTCGGGAATCCGGGAAACAGACGTCAATGGTAGAGAGTAATGTTGTCTTATCTCATAATCACTGAAGGTGAACCATCCTTGAATGGGGCTATGGAACTAGTTTTCCTCAGAGCTATAAGGAACAGAAGAAATAAGTTGATCAACAGGGGTAAGATATTTCTTATCTGCTTGTCGAATTAAATATTAGCCACATCCATTCTGAACAGAAATATCAGTCAACAATGTGGCTGTTTCATGTCTCTAGTATAAAATGCAAAGAGAATCAATTTGTTACTGAACTCCAAAGCGAGAATTTCATCGGCATTCACATAACTATCAAATGTACCTTGCCATTCGATTTCAAATTCAATGAAGAACAAAATAAATTTTCTCAGCAAAATTCACTTAGTTCTAATTCTGACTTTTTCTTTCATGTCATTAAAAAAACAATAAAGTTGTCTCATAAAGTGAACACGGCCTTGAGGAACTACTGAGGTAAAACCAAGAACATAATATGTTGTTACTGGATGAGTAGAATGGTTTTATAGCTAAATTGAAATACTAGAATAGCTTGTTGAAAACACTAATCAGTCAGACTCAATGTTATTGTTATATCTACATTGGGCTATTCTTGGTTTTCTAGTAACCTTGGGATTTTTACATCGATTGGTTGCTTTTCAAAAACTTTCCACAGCCAAAAATGAAATGAA
Source organism: Nephila pilipes (assembly GCA_019974015.1). NCBI lineage: Eukaryota > Metazoa > Arthropoda > Arachnida > Araneae > Nephilidae > Nephila > Nephila pilipes. Next base: position 225,445 of record BMAW01112533.1, read on the forward strand.
TTTTAGCCAGATTACAGACAGGAGCAATAAAGTGGAAGGAGGGAGTAGAGATCATAAACGTAAACTAAGACACACGATTGATGTTCTGAGAGTTCATAGCGTTTGGTCAATGTCTGAAGACGGGTCGAGAATTGTTAGTCATCGAGCATGTATAGAGAAGCTTAGGTAGTCAAGAGAAAGCCAATCTGATAACGCTAATGTGGTGGACTAAGAACTACCAATATGGCTGGAGTAATGATATCCTAGAGACGCAGTATTTTGGAGGTCGATCCATTGTCTATAGTAAGTCTGTTCAATAGATATATGTCGTGAAACTCTTTACAATGCTCTGAACGACTTATTGACTCTTTGCTAGTATATTGAAGTTTAGCTATGGCACAAAGGTGAGACAAATATATTTCATGCACTGTACTCTCAGACGTCAAAACCAAACGTGCTCACGCTGAGCCAGTAATATTCTTCAGTATTTCTACAGCCAATAAACCCATTTGGGACATGATTTTATTTGCCTCAACAACGCTACCCTATGCCCTTCCACTTTTTTGCTTTCCTCACCTTTCTTCTAATTTTTGTGCTTCTATTTTTCATCTAATTATACTAATAAAATTAAGAAACCGTTCAAAACGCTTTAAAATCTAAAAATAGAATACTGAACTTAAATTTCTCCTTAAGACACTTAAAATTGACTTTGATGGAATTTGAATCGTAAATTTCCAAGTTTTCCAAAGTTAAAATCTATCAACTTCAGGTGCATGGGGAAATATTCATAATATCGACTATCACTAGAGACCTCCAGGAGGATTTATACTTGGCCAATACGGGTATGTTTCATCGACTAAATAAACCATTTGTAACAAAATTTCACTGTAATGCAAAATAAAATATTGTTTCTTCATTTCCTCAGTGTTTTAGTTTTTTCGATAACACTTTCACAAGGACACAATTGATAAAAATTTTAAAATAATATTTCAGGTGTTGAGATATGAAATGAGAGTTCATACTGATTCATAGGCGTTTTGAATGCTTGGTAATATTTATACAAATTTATAATGGAAGAATTACTTATTTTAGTGACGGAAACACTTTCGAAAATTGATGATAATGAAGAAACAATTTCATAAATATAAAAAGGAATTTTCAAGAGAATATTTTTCGAATGGACTAAACTGATGATGTGATATGCTGAAAGAATCGCTGACCTTAATGGTAGGGAATTTTAGGTTTATTCATAGAACAGAAGCTACAAAAAGAATCTTTGCGTTGGATCATCAGTCGTATAGATGTTGCCATCTGGTTGGGCTTGATCTATGAATTAGTAATTGTCCTCCTGAAATTGCTTGTCACATGCTAGCTGTAGATTGATTAGCAACCCAGGAGCGGTCGAGACGCTGTATCAGAAACCCTGATCAGAGTAAGTTCACAGATCACCACATGTAAGGGGAGATGGCACAAGACCAGCAGTAGAAAGATATATTGTTGTGTTCGTGTATATCCTGTTGAATGTAAACAGAGGAGTCTCAGAAAGGAAAAGCAAATACGGGGCACAGAATCTATTGATATACCACCACCACTATAAGTGTATCTGGACACAACCAAAGGAGCATGGTAGTAGATGACAGTCAAGTGAGTGAATTGGCCATGGTATTTTAACATCTTCAGACATATTTACTAGTTAATGGAGTTCACTGAAACAAGATCACGCCTCAAACAATTCTACTCCACTCTATGAGATTGCACCACAAACGTGTCTGGAAGTATGCTATGGCAGAAAGGCAGCCCACAACGATCTCAATCTACGTTCTGTTGCCTGTTGATGATCAAGAGATTGACACCTGAATTGCTTCATTCCTTTGTTCGTCAGTAGTTCACTCCATTTCTGCTAAATCATCGAGTATTAACATTTCTCCGATCCAAATGGGTACGCCTGATCTACGATTTGACCAATTTGCCATAATTTTAGTACAATTCGTACTTCCTTTCACAGGATATCCGTTCATACTGTTCGCAGATTCGTCAACGAGAATTAGGTCAACGTGGTTTACTATATCCACATAGACGTTATACCTTTAGCAATGGAATTTCATTTTATGTACACACCATTCGATGTTTCGTTACAAAGCCCTGAGCTCTTAGTTAAACCACTGGAGTCGAAAAGTGAATTTATTTCAGACTTTATTATTACGTTATGTGTATCGTGATCGTAATCGAAAATAAGTCGTGTCATGAGACTAATGTATCACTTTTATGTTATATGTAGTGTAAGTATAAATCAAGAAACTATCCTGGATCATATATGACCCTGTTTCAAACCTAATAATACTTTATTAATATCTAAATAGAAGCCTCAGCTTGAATAAAGAAAACGAATCTAGCGAGGGAACTTTTTATTATTAAAATAAAGGTTTTTACATCTATGTCCAAGACAAAACCTTTATTTTGCTACAAAAAGAAAATTCCTTTCATCTTGTGATAACATTTATATACATAAATACTGTTACAATTACACAATAATGTTTATCTCTCGATATTTATAATTCCCTCCCCCAATTTCTGCAAGAAATTTTTTCCCTTGTTTATTTTTTAGAAATTAATATCATTTTCAGTTAATTATTAAAACTCTATTTGAGTGTATTTGATTAATTCAGCGAATGAAGTTGAATTATTTTCTATTCTAACAAACATATACGTTACAAATTAAAACATAAGTTTTGAATTATAGCAAAAGATATTCACAAAAAAATTTAAAATAGTTAGTATTTTCATAAAAATCATAATACTTTTTTTTTGTTTGCATAGAATTTTTGAATGAAAAAAATTGTGTTCTATACAAAAAGATACTTAAAAAAATATTTTTAGGTCCTTTGGCTTCTTCAGGTGCCATAGCCTTCGTTAAAGAAAAAAACCACTCAGGACCTGCTGATGTTCCCGACTTAGAAATATATTTTTTTGAGGGTGCAGCTATTCTAACTGAAACACAGATGAATATTAAACCCGAGGTAACATGGGTACACTTTACAAAAATTACATATGATAGGTTCAAATAACAGTGTGTTAAAATTATACATCAGGAAGAAATTCAAATAATAAATGAATGATATTTATTATAAATAATGAATAAACTATACTGGGTGATAACAAGGATTGGGTTTAAGAAATTCGGAATCGTAGAAGATGAGAAATCAATGCTCTGAATAATCACCTTTGGCAATAATTACAGCTATTAAATGTTTAGGCATTGAGTCAAACAGAGATTATGTACGAGTACAGCTGCGTAAACAGCTTCAGCTCTATGTCACAGTTCATCGACTGTAGTGACTGGAGTATGGTGATGAGCCAGTCGCTCCGTAACAATTGACCAGACGTTACCTATTGGTAAAAGATCTGGAGAATCTGCTGGGATACTGCTGCAAACGTCATCGAACTATCCATGCAGACACTTTCTGTCTTGCAAAAAATCCTCTTCCTTGACTCAGAATTCGTTATGTGACTGTGATCCATTAAGGCCATGCGAGTAACATGCCTGACTTCTCGGCTGTTAATGGTAGTGGGCCGTTGAGATCTAGTACGGCGTTCCGTAAAACCACCCAGAGGATATCGTTTCCATATTCTGCAGACAGTCATGGAAACTCAACAGACGTAAGCGATAACACTGCGATACAACCAACCTCAATCCTGGTTAGCTACAATTCGACCCCTGTTAAAGTCAGAAATGTGCTGATAAACATTTTTTTTTACAACGGACATTAAAACTTTTAACAATGCAACAACGTTCTAAAGTAATTTTTACAAGAGAAGTCTGCTGTACAATTTCTTCATTGAAACACATTGTAGGCATCTACTTTGCATTAATGCTATGAAAAGCTAATCATTTTCATATCACAGCATCTTATTTCTATCGTCTAAATTTCACATGTATAGCGTATCACCATCTTGGTGTATCAATTTGAATGACCAGTAGTATATATATATATATATATATATATATAATTAGGTTTAACCCTAATCCTTATATCCCTCATCTCCTTGAATTTAGCGTGGGATTCTTAACTACGAAGACGAAGGCCATGTTAGCTAATATCCTTCATGTAGTTACTTTGTATAGTAAGTTGTAGCTTTATATTGGAAGATTTCATTTTATGTTGTAGCTTTTCACAGAAAGTTTTCTTAATTATTGTACCCTTTATATTTCTTTTTTTTTTTTTATAAAATACTTATATTTAATCTTTCTTTTGATGCTATAACTATTTTTAGAGAAAAATTATGAAATTAAAATTTTCTCTGATTCATTTTTCATTCTTCTTAATTCTATTGAGTTTCAGCTTTATACCTGAGTATATATAAAGTAATTACTGACGAGACAGTTTGGCCATTAATGCAGGAATAACTCGTAACCCTAGTGTGCGACTTGGGATAGTAATTATTGCTTTACATTTCATTCTTTTGCATGTTCTTCATTTCATATTCGCTTCAATAGTACATTTTTTTTTACTTTTTTATATGTTTCTTTTTATTTATTACTTTCAATTAATTTTCTTAAAAAAATATGTAATTTTTTCTATAATTATCTTTTAACTATCATTTTTCTACAGTTGTTATTAATACATTTTTATCTTTGATTATTTTTCCTTGTTTGTATAGTTTTTACAGTTATAATTATGATAGTTTTGTATTTATATTTTACTTAATAGTTTGCAAATGACTTTTTACTTTTTGTTTCATTTTTTTACATTTTATTTATTCTAAACTTTTATAGCAAAATTTGTATGATCTATGTATTGTATTTTTTGTAAATTTTCAATATTGTGTCTTGTTACACTTTTAATTTTAATGGCCTTTAGTTTGTGATACAATTATTTATAATATTACTGATGATTTTAATTATTTTTTATTTCTTATTTGTTTTATTATATATATATACTCTCAAGAGCCAAAACATTATTACCACCCCTACATTTTGTAATGAATTAGATGACGCGGAAAGCACGTGATCAGGTGGAAGTGGTATTTAACTGCTGCTGGAGAGTCTGAAGAATCATTTTTTCACTTACTTCTGTGTGTGATGGGAAAGGCTGCGGATCTAAGCGACTTTGATAGAGGGCAGATTGTAATGTCTCGAAGGCTCGGAACAATTATTTCCGAAACTGCACGACTTGTGGGTTTTCGCGATCTACAGTTGTCAGTACTTATGCAAAGTGGATGAATTACGGTAAAACCAGCAGTAGACGACTTGGTGTTGGACATCCACACGCTATCAAAGAAAAAGGTCGTTGGAAACTGTCTCGCATGGTGAAGCAAAACCGGAGCCAGACAGTGGCTCATCTTAAAGCCCAATACAATGCAGGATCAAGTAGAATAGTATCGGAGCACACTGTTCAGCTGACACTGTTGGATATGGGGCTACGCAGCAAACATCCCACTCGTGTGCCTTTGCTGACCAAGCGTCATCACCAACTGCGCGTGCGCTGGGCCCGGGAACATCGCGACTGGTCCATGGATCAGTGGGAGAGAGTTGTCTGGTCAGATTAATTAAGGTTTGTCATTCATCACGCCGATGTCAGGATACGCCGTCTTCCAGGCGAACAGTTGCTCCCTCAATGTACAGTAGGTCATACACAGGCCGGTGGTGGCGGTATCATGCTTTGGGGGACGTTCTCTTGAGCATCTCTGGGACCTATGGTTGTGGTAGAGCAGACCATGAATGCTACAGGATATCTGAACATCATTGCGGACCAGTTGCACCCTTACATGGTCTCTGTTTTTCCAGCTGAAAATGGAATGTTCCAACAGGACAACGCCCCGTCTCACAAAGCTAAAATTATGTTGGAGTGGTTCCAGGAACATGATGCTGAATTCCAGTTAATGTCATGGCCACCTAACTCACCGGAAATCAATCCGATAGAATACATTTGGGATGTCATGGGGCGGCAGCTCAGAGTTCAAAGACCACCAATTCGCAATATCTCGGATTTGCGTGACCGTTGCTTAAACATCTGGTACAATCTGTCTCCGGTCATCTAAAAAGGACTTGTGGCATCCATGCCAAGGCGGGTTGAAGCTGTGTTGCGCGCCAAAGGTGGGTCAACTCGTTATTGACAGGTGCTCATAATGTTTTGGCTCTTGAGTGTATGTGTGTGTGTGTATGAAGCATCATCTCATCAAATGTTCCCTATTTTGCTCTTGAAATTAATTTAGCTGGTTGATTGGTTGCCTAAAATTCGTAGAAATAAAGAGTCCATAGTAAATTTCACTTAATTTATTGAAGTTTGGAAAATGTGGAAGACACTAGCGAAGCAGAATGCGAGAATAGAGAGCAGGCGAAAATAAGAACGATCAACGGTTAGAGAAAATATAGTAAAATGAGGAGAACAGCGTTTATAGCGTCCGTCAGCTTAAATACACCAGAACGGAGGAACCCCAGAATTCTGCAGACGGAACAAATATTAGAGACTTGAGATACTAGGCCATACGCACGACTTTACGGAAAGGAAGGGACAGCTGTAGTTATAAAGAGTATGGCAGTTGGTTGGTATGTATATATATATGTAGTCAGACCTTGCATAACGCCGCTCCATTTAACGATGTTTCACGTGGTAGTATGGAATTCCCCAAAATCGTATTTTCGCAGTACGTTGGATATAATTATAGAATGAAAGATTGTTTTCTGCGTCATAGATTAGTCATGATCAGCCATCAACGTTATTGATAAAAAGCTTTTGCTGGGAATTAAAAAGCATATGCTAGACGATTAGATGAAAGTGAATGTCAAGCTAATATTGACACTGCATTTGTCTAGAGAATTAGGATCATTGAACAAGGAATTATCCGAGTATATATAAAAAAGAGCTCTATAGAAAGGTGACGCATATGCAAATATAAGTACTATGGCAACAGAAAAGATTTCACGGCACGCAAACGCGTAGAATGCGTGAGCTCAGTCCCAAGGTAATTTAAAAAGAAGACAGGACGCATTTCAAGACATTTCCTGCAAGAGAAATTGAAATTATACGTCCATAATGGCTACAAGGAGCCTTAAAGTTTTATTTACACGTGGTAGAATGATCGGCAAGCTTAAACAGTGACGTAGTGTGACGAGTGTTGCAAGAGTGTTGAGAATTGACAAGAGTGTAGTTTTATGAGCTTGGAAAGCCTTCCCTACAGAGGATGAGGATATCTGTAGGATGGATTGTCCAGCCTGATCCGCTGATTTAAATCCCTTCAAACATGTGTGGAATGCTTTGGGGAAACGCCTGGCAGCAAGATGGTATCCTCCGGAGAACGCCAAACAGCTGAAAGAGATGCTCCTTGAAGAATGGCAACTCTTGCCTCAAGAACTGCTGGATAGTTGGGTTTTGAGTATGAACATTATGTGTCATATAACCACTGCAGTACGGGAAAGTTATATCTATTACTTATGGACTTTGTTTTCTTGATCTTCCCCATAGCCAGACAATGTTTTTTGTAATACTATTCTTTCAATAAAACATTTTTCTGTTTTGTTCCATAATGTATGTATACAATTCATTTTTTGGCTACTATGTTTTCATCAACCTTAAAGTATTATATTGTGCCTCTGTAGAGTGAATTTTATAGAATCCATTTAAAGTTTTTGGAATTACGACACAATTTGAAATGTTGCTTGTGCATTGGTTTCTATAAATTGAGGAAAAATAACGAAAATAACATACTTGACATTATATTATAGTTTTTAAGACAGCACAAGTATAAAACTAACAAATTGAACGGGACGCTTTTGATATACGAAGAGGGTCTTCAATATGAAGTATGATCATCTCTTGACGCAATACAGCACATACAGTGATGTATGATAATGGCAATTCTGTGATCAATGAGTTCACTAGAAAGTGAGAGCCACTACTCTTGCAAAACCATTGTATGGTCTGAAAAGATACATCGAGAGCAACAACACAAAAAACATTGAATGAAAAGCCTTCAAAACATGCATCATGGGAATCAAGTCTGGTGATCGAAATGGCCATTCCATTTGCTGAATTATTTAACGCCGATGATAATCTTCCGTGATGGAAGCCTTTGTGGACTAGCGCTGTCGTCCTGTTGGAACAAATCATTAACTATTGCACTGCATAATTGTCGGTGCATATAAGCATCAAGGATATAATCTCTTTAGACGTGAGGGGGAAGACATAGATGTCTTTGCGTCCTCTTAAAGGAATACCATCCAAAACGCAGACACTTGATCCTTTGTATGAGTGTCTTTCACAGATGTCTGAGGGATAATAACGAGTTCATTGTTCTCTCCGCATCAAACAACGCTGGGTGCCGTTTTTGAGATTAAACTTGTACTATCCATGAAGAGAATAGGCCTCCATCAGTCCAGTGGACATGTTGACTTGCCCATCTGAAGATTTCTCTCCTGTGGAGTTAAATAAGCGGCAACAAATAATAGGACGTGTCCTTAATTTATGTATTTTTATAAATTCCCAATTAACCATCTCCAAGGCAAAGTAAGCAATTTCAATATATATCTGAATTTATAATATATATTAAGTATAATACGTAAAAATAATGTAATATCAGATGCATTGTGAAACATTGAAGAAATCGCCTTAATTGATTAAGATCATTTTGCTGAAGAACAAAAACGAGATGATGAATATTAATCATTGAGAAATCTGTAAGTTCTAGTTATAAAAAGTACTCTTTTCAACCAGGAAAATGAATTATGGTGTGATACTTCAACACAACAAATGAGAAATTACATACCTAAGATTTATTGGTTTAAAATATTTCATTAATTGCTTGGATTATCCCATCCTAGAATTACATCAGCAGTAAAACTAATTTCTTCATAATTTATTTGGCCGAATATTTAGGAAAACGTCCAGCACTAAGCAAAATCCAGTGATCCCCGTGTCAAAGATAAAAAAAAAATATTTCTTCATACGAAATTAAAACTTGAAGAATATTAAATCCCATCAGAAAGCCATCTTAAAGCACATATTCATCTTCTTGATCCATTACCATCATCATACGGTAATACCTTTTGTCTGACTTATATAAATAAATATACGAATTGGATGGAAGCTATTCTGTTAGAAAACATACTGGTAAAAAGTGTAAAAAAAGCTCTCTACTATTAACTTGATAGCAAGATTTGGAATTTCCTTGTATTTAATTACAGATCGATGGACTCGATTTAATGCGAATTTTCAAATCCTGTCAAGAATCTGCGTCTTTAAGCTCTCACCTACTACACCCTATCACACCCAGTGCAATAGCAAGTTAGAACGACTTCACAGATCAATAAAGGTTGCTCTAGAAGCCCATAAAACTCTTGGAATGGAACGTTACCAACAGACCATTTACGTCTTCAATCTAAGACTAGCAATACAATAATAGAGCTAGTATGTGGAGAAAATATTAAACTTCCTGAAAAATTCTTTAAAGTAAGTATTATATATTACATCCTAATTAGAACTTTTAAAAACAAATTACAAAAACATGTGGAATTAATCAGGACAAGAAAAGCTCAACAGAAAGGTATCACAAAAATATTTGAACATAAAAATTTAAAATCAACTTTTTACGTTTCCTTCACATTGATAGAGTTTGGACGCAACTTAAACTCCTATAGAGTCTATATCCTACTATAAATCATTCTTCAAAGTATTTTATATTCTAAATAACGAATTTAATGCACCGATAGAAGGATTAAAGTCGGGGACATAATATAAAAAAAGTCGGTGTCCTATGACATAGTATAAAAAATTATATTTCGCAAACCAGCGTCAGTAAAAAATAATAATTTTAAAAAAGTATAAAATAAGTATTTCATTAAATCTAATGTTAAATATAATTTTTAGTTAGTGGGACACTTGCTACTGTTTATTTTTTTAATACATTTGATATACGTCGCTGCAGGTTTGTTTCTGAGAGACGAAGCGCTGCATTAACATTCAATCAATTTTTTATTATTAAGTTCTTATTGCTGACATAGTTGAAACAGTTTTTCATATAAACAGAATACCGAAAACCGACCAACAGTTTCATAGCTGTATAACAGAGAGGAATATTCTTTATTGAGAAAATGATAGCATTTTATGTGTGAATGCTAGAGTAACATAAGAGGACAATTCGATCAGTTTTTCCTTCTCATGAAGATAAAATGCACATAACTTTACATCCTAAGAAAAGGATTATTAATCTCGAGGTTCAGTTTTAGGGGGGAAATAATTAAAGTTTTCGGCTTACGCTCCTAAATGTTGATTTATTAGGTTGAATATGATTTTTTGATAGACTTAGCAAAAATAAAAAATTCTCGGAAATGGGGAAACATCGCTCCATCTTTCTTTCACACGTGCCTATCCCAAAGAGTCAATTTCTTTTTGAACTTCTTCATTAGATTTCTATGTGTAAAAATATTCGTACAAGGATCATGAAAAAAAAATTAAGTTCGTTGAGAAAAACAAATATGTGGACCATATACGCAAGCTTAGTTAGTCATTCCTCATTTAACAAATTTATCAACAAGACCATATTTTTGCTCTAGTAAGAACTGCATCATTTGAATAGACATGCAAATAAAAAAAAATATGACTATTTCATTTTTGCGTGAAATAAAGATGTTGATTGTTGTTGTTTTTTTTTATTTAGGTTTATATGTGTAGAAAATTGCTGAGAGATTTAAATAACCTCAGACTTGCCTACAAAATCTAAACATAATTTTGAAAAATCAAAACAATGTGAATAAATACTAATAAATTTGCTCAAAGTAACTTGTGCTGAATAATCTCTTACAATTGAAGCTTTGCGTGCAAAACATTTCTGTCAATGTCTTCGTGAGCAAAACGTCTCCGCTTGTTTAAACGCGAATATACCGGCTCACTCGTCATAAGAAGTTATATTTATATATATATATATATATATATATATATATATATATATATATATATTACTATTATTATTATTCGCATAATTATTAATTAAGTTTAAATTTTGAACACCAGGATAGAAAGGACATTTTTTTTTTTAATTTTTCATTAACTGGCTGTAAAGACGGTGTCGTTGTATAGTAGCGACTGGGAAACACAGGTCTAAAAATAATACTTAGACCAGCCGCGATTCAAATCAGGAAAACTGTGGCTTAACCCCATGAGTAAATCCCCTTTAAAAAATTACCGAACTCTTAAAATTATCTTACATCCTATGAAATTCAAAGACTAATAAATCTTATTTTATACATATATTAACTTTTAACATTATTTTGTTGACATACATCATTACTTGCTTCCAACCTTTCTCTCATAACGTTCGTTAATGTTAAGGGTAATGACTTAAATTGTAACCTAACCATATTTATTCAAATATTTCTTAATAATTATGAATAATACTTTATAAGGGATCGTTAAAAAATCACATTTGTTAAACTGTAATTTTCTGCGGCTTGTTTGCTTAACAGGATTGGCAACAGCTTTAATGTTTATACACACACATATATAAATACATAATGTTACGTACATACTGGAGGAGATTGAATCGAACACACAATACATATCAGGATAACGTGATTTATTAACAAATTAAGAGCAGCTACACTTGTCTGAGAATACATGAGTTTATGTATATTACATGAGAATAATCCAGAACACTGCCCTGGAAACGTAAAAAAATAACTTGGAAGGTTTTAAAAATTATAGTAGACGAAGGATAATAATTAAACAATACTTTAACGTGAGTTTTCTAATGCTGACAGCACTAAGTGTTTAACCGATAACTTTCGTACCTGTTGACGAACGCTTTACTTCTGAGCCATCGATGCTTGTAAGGCTTCGTGGCATAGTGCTCCGCTTAAAAAAAAGCATCCCGCTGCTTCGGATTTCAGGGGCAAGGCTCACGTCTGTGAGTGTGACATGGATCCTGAATAGACTCGACAGGATGGTGACTTTCCTCGGTGGCTGGATTAACTTCCTCTTGAAATAAGCTTGTCAGAAGCAGCAGACTCACTTGAAAACTAGATTTGTTCATTGGATCATAGAAGGGCTTCATTGGAAGAAAGTAAACCACATCTAATGCTCATCGGTGTCATGAACTGGGATCTAAGTGATGGATTTGATATGTTACCGTGGATAGTTGTCATAGGATTTGATAAGACTCGAAGTATGTAATAAGCAACTTCCCCAATAGATCTACTTTTTACTCAGGTGTGAAAATACAAACGAGATCTCCAGGTTTATGAAAGACTATTTGATGTTTTCAATTGTGGAATAATTCCTCCCTGCTTTTAAAAGTGTCCGTTATGCAATCACTTTCTCTTGTCTATCTTGTAACTGTGTATCAGATTAAATAAATAAATATATATATATATATATATATATATATATATATATATATATATATATATGCTTTTAAATAACTTAATTTAATTATTTAATTCAACTCTTCTTTTTCAGTACTCTAAAGCGATCTATGGACCATACGAAAACAAACCTTTCTATTGGTGTGGCCCTCAGATCTTGCGTCCCAAAAGCGTTGGCGAGGTCACTCTCCGATCAGCTAACCCTTATGATCCTCCTGTTATCGATCCTAAATACTTCTCCGACTCCCGTGACTTTGAAACTATCGTCGATGGTGAGTGAACTATCATTAACCGAAAATTGGTAGGGGCTCTTCTCATCCTTTAACAAATTATTTATGATAATCTCATCCTCCTTTTCCGCCTGTACAGTTTGTTTGTGTTTATCAAAGTTCTAATACCTAACTTCCAAATTTATTGTCATTTTAACATAATCATGATACATAGTTTTTCTATAAATTGATTAATAATGGAATGAAATTTTTATGTTTAGAAATAGAGTCTATGGAAGAAATATTTGCAATAGTAAAACACAAAATTCAATAAATTTTTACTCGAAAAATCGTATGTCGTTTTCATAGCGTCAAAAAACTGTATTCATTGATCATCGGATTTTTATAACATTACTAGCTGAAGCTAATGTTGTTACCCGGGATTAACGAAGAGTGAATAAACTTCATTTAGGTTATGTTTCTTTCAAAATGCCTGGTTGACAATGATTTTCCTTAAGGTGAACTCTTCCAAGGTAAATTTTGGAAATTTTACCATGTTAAAATAAGAAAATATGGATTTTAATTAGATTGAAAATAAATATTATTTTATTTAATCTTTTATCGCAAAGCTTGAAGATTCTCAGTCTCTTGCCTTAGGTGAAGAAACTCTCATACGTTCCAGTTGTTGACCAAGTCCTCCTTTAACCCATATTTACCTCAACCTAATAGTTTCTGCTGTAGACAAAGCTCTCGTTTTTCAGGTGTTTCTGAAACCCTCAGGGTTTTTTGTCTTTCACCTGTAGGGTCTTTCTGACCAATGCTTCTTCTTTTCTTTAATGAAATTTTAAAGGATGTGAATGAATTTTGAGGTGACCCAAATTTATTTCGTTAATATAAACTTAACTATCTCTCTAATTTATTCCTTAACTTAACTATCTATGATAAACGCCCTCTAAAATTACTTAAAAGGCACCCACTAAAATTTCTTTTCTACAATGCATAAACGTCTAGTATACCTATTTAAAAGGCAAATTCTTTTTTATTACACAGAAATCATGCATTAAAATATATTCAAAATAATTATTTAGGGGCTTGAAGGATAATATATCTTCAATCGCTTGCGTTTTCAGTAATGTTATTGTGGATTTATGCTTACTATTAATAAAATGTTTAGATATGTAGTTTGTTACTTAAGATGACTATATCTAAAGGCTTAAATCACAACTTGATCACCTTCATTACTTGATCATTACTTGAAAAAACAATAACCTATTTGCAACAACATTTAAAAGAAAAGAAAAGAAAATTAACGAAATACAGCTGACTGGCTGATCGGTTAAATGCAAAGTGGTAACTATTGTATAAAGCTGAAGTTTACAATGATTACCACTTTGCATTTAGTTGTATAATATAATTGTTGAAGAGTGGCCGCGGTAGACTTATGATCATGGCTTCGGATTCGTGGACGACGGTTTTCATTCAGTCGCGAGTTCGATCCTTGGCCACCAAAGACCCGCCTTGTAGCGGGCCTGATGCACGTCAGATTTGTCGGGGCCTAAAGTCCTCCCGTTGGCGTGGTGTGGAAGTTAGGAGAGGGGGTGCCAGCTTAGGTGCCGTCCTCGTTACTTGACCGTGGTTCAAAATTACGAGGTCCGTCGTGTTGCTTCTAGTGCGACGTTAATTAAAACTAAACTAAATTCTTGCAGATTGACTTTTATTCGCTTTTTTTGCAAAAGTTTAAATTGACATTTGACCATTTCACGTATTCAGGCGACTATTTCTGAATCAGATTTGTCCGCAGGCCTTTCTGCGGAGGTGAGGTTAAAATCACTCAGCTTTGATTCATCAAAATCAATCAGCTCAGAGGGTGATTTTTCTTGACACATCTGTTCATCACAAATGTGGGAAGGTGTGATTCGAATTCGAACAATTATCGTGGATGACTGGTTTTTGATCTCAAACGGAGACCATAAATACAACAGCGTTTCAATTTTGTATAGCGTTCCTTGAATTCATGTTTCTGTTTCTTCTCGTGACTGTTTCAGATTTTGTATAACAGTGTTAAATATATATTTCTAATATATATATTTAAAAGAATGTCTACACAAGGACTTTCGATTGAAAAAGAACTTATTTTGTTTGAAGAACTCCTTTCTGATGGATCGGAATTATCTTCGGAATAAAGGGAGAAAGAAAATATCTTTACAGTCTGTGCAATAAAAATACGTCTTATTTTAAATAAAACTGTATATGCTTTTGAAATAAATTTGGTTTATTAAATTTATAATACAGTTTTATCTTTAAACGATGAAAATTCTACATGTATAAAAAGCTATACAAAAATTAATTGACATACTTTTGCACAAATTACTATTCTTAGAAATAAAAATGCATCATAAAGTTCTAATTTTTTCAAAAGTGTTTCATGATCTTCATATTTCCCAAATTAACTAAAATAATATAATTTTTTGTGAAAGTATTAATTATTTCTTTGAAGGAATACGAAACAGAGAGTGTACAAATAAGATGTTCTACAGGAGAGGTGGTATATTATATATTGGGTCCTAGAGGATTGAAATTTGGCATATTTAGGACCCAGTATAGTATACACTGGATCCTAAAAATCAGGAAATAATTAAAAATTATTTTAATTGCTTGATATTGTGTCCTTTTAACATTATAAATGCATATCAGATTATTTTTCGCAAAAATTTAATGTTTTCATATACCGTACCTCAAAGGCTTAAGGTTACACGTACCACAATCTGAGTGGACCGGCTATCAAAGGCTATGATACTCGCAGACTTAATGTCTGCTGTACGGGGCAGTGTGTCGTGTGACAGCGCAGGTGAAATTTTTTTCGTATAATTTATTATTATGATTATTATTTATTACCAAACCGTACGCAGTTACCTTCTGTCTCTCAACTGAAGCTGAATTCATTACTAATCACTACGTTTTATCAATCTGTGGCATTTCACGTAGCTCTAGCTTGGCACCATTGTAGACGGAGCCGCCGATATTTCGGTGTTAAAGGCAGTATATGAAAAAGGTGTTTGTATTGTACATACTCTTTCCCCAAGGTGTCTAGAAATGGTTTATGGAACAACTGGCAGTCCTACTTCTGATTGCATCGTGTAACGAACCACTGTTACACAAGCATTACAGCATGATTCTTCGATACTCTAGCCTCGCCATCTACCTTATCGCTTCAGACCCGTTTCTCGTGTCCACTGCTCTCAACATGTTTTGATGAAATATTCCGAACAATCGTCATGGCGAGCGACATGGCACCTCGACTACCCTGAGGTTTTCATGCCAATCATCAGGCCCCTATCAAATTCGCTTAGCTGTGTAAAATATCTTCTCATATGTTTACCTAGTATTCTACGCTTACTTAAGTCTTCCAAGAGTCATAGAGGAATCTTTATGCTCATGAATCTTCCACTATGCTCTAGTTTATAAAGGCTTCCCTTCTTGATTGCAGTGCCACTGCCAAATATGTGGTCATGCGTATTGGCAACAATTTTGAATTATTTCGATATCAGACATCATTCATCTATTTTGCAAAGTTTTGTGATTGTAGCTTCCTTCCTTCTTGGTGGGCTAATTCTTTGTTCCTGTGTGTATATATTCTGGTTTTCGTCAAAATTTATTTGTTTTAATATGAGATTTCACGGACCGATTTGCAATCATATATATATATATATTACAAATTTCAATATTCTATAAAGAAAGTAGTGTTTTTCATAGTTATTTTATCATTATTATTAAAAAACTTGTTTTTTATGACAACTTACAGGGTGGATCGAAAGTCTGCAACGCATATGAAAGTATAATATAATATCAATAACTTTGCTTACGAGAATGCGGTTTGTACCAAAAGGCTTCCTATGATGAAAAGTTTTGTTTGTGTAAGTAAAAATAATTTCCAGTTTCGCCTACAGATGGCGGTGTATCGTAAAAACGGCAAAATCAAAACTCGGGAAAAATATTCGGCACATTTATTTTGTAGAATCTTATGCACATTTTTCATGCAAATGCTCATCACTTATAAGTACAAATACAGCTACGTCCCCTGTCGTGGATCAAGTTCCAAGCTGTCATTTCTGATTCATAGTGACAGGTCTTATCTTTTCAACAAAAACACTGATATGAACTAAATTCAAGTCAAGCTCAAGTGTGATGTGCCGGACTCACTTCTATCACTATTTTGTTCCATCGCAAATTAAAAAATTTCACTACCGCAAAATTCAGTTTTGAAAATCAAACTAAAATATATATTCTTCCTTTAACCCTGATAAAAAAAATCAAGATGTGTGATACAGCGAAATCCTCATGCTTCCAATACAAGAGATAAACACACAGAAATGAATACTTATCAAATCCATTTTAAAGTTGGTTACGGAAGTAAGCCAACATCAGTAGCTGCTTAGAATTAATCTCGTATTTCCAATCACTTTCATATGTATATCTGCGCAAATACTATTGTATATAATTCATCTTGTCCCTTATTTTACTTCTTTGTACTAACAAAAAAAACTGATAAATGTAATTTACAAATCGTGGCTCTTTACACAAGTAGCTTCATGGAAATGATCATACAATCAACTGAAGAGAAATACGCTTAATAAACCCATTGCAATGCCTTCTTTGGACGAAATTTGAAACACTTCTGATAATGGAGTGGCCTTGGTGTTGTAGTGATTAGTGTGTCTTACTACGAGCTTTGCCGACCCAGTTTCAATTCCCAGTAGCTTTGGCTTGTCAGGAGTCAATTCAGCTCTTCATTCCTTCGGAATTGATCAATGAATATCAAGTTCTCTTGGGAATTCAAGTGGGGTCCAGTCTGAATAGAACCAGCGGGAATAGAACCAGGTGCCTCGGCCTGGACACTAGCTAATAATTAGCTCTCTAGGCAACAGAAACGAAAAAAGACACCGCCGTCTGATGGAATTCTCTGGAGCCCGGCTTATTTTAAATTTTTAGAAATATCAGGGACTTTTGGTTCTGCTTACGCTGTTAGAGCTGATGTATCTTTTCAGTGAGGAACACTGGATAGTAGCTTTGTATTATAACACTTTTATTTCTTAGGTATGAAGCAATGCAAGGAGCTAGCTCAAAGTGAGCCTTTAAAGAAGATTGGATCAAAACCATTCACTACCGTATATCCTGGTTGTGAAGACGTCGTGGGCGATGACGACAAGTATTTCCGCTGCATGGCGCGTGCTATTGTTTTATCTTTGAACCACCAGGTCGGCACAGCGAAAATGGGAGATCCGAGCAATCCTACCACAGTGGTGGATCCAAAACTTCGGTAAGTTCAAAGTTGGAATAAGAATCTCAACTTTTTTAGGTCATAAATTAACTCCAATTTCCTCGACAAATATAGCTATTTGACTTAAAAGAAGTTTAACTTTGCTGAAAATTTGCTGAGTTCAACAATTTATGTGATTTATTAAATAATGAATCTGACGACTGATCAGATTTATTATTATTGACGATTAGTTAAATACTTAAGTCTGATAAATATTGTTCAACAAATGAAAAAGAATATTTTCCTTTTTCTAGTTTTATGCTTCCAGTGAGATAACCTTGAAACTGCAGGACAATATTCGTCCTTTATTCTCAAGTTATTCAAGTTGGACATTCCTTTTACGTATAAATACTTATAATGCAATATAAGCTTTAAAGTAGGAGGGAGAGACTCTTGATTTTAAAAGAAGGACACAATGGGACCTAAAATCAAAAATAAATAAATAAATTACAATCAAAAGTAATTACATTCAAAAAATCAACCTCTAAGTATGCCAACTGAAAGAAAAGTATTACTAAATCTATTTCTAATTAATATAAGGCAGTTTAGAAGATGAAGAAGTTGGGCTTATAGTTTTCTAAGAATTGTAATCAATGCTAATTACTATAAAAACAATTATCTTCTAAGCTCTTCCGATCGAATTTAAGCACTTTGATTTGTTTCGAAACGAATATGAAGGCGCTCCACAGTGTGCTCTGAAAATGGAAATGAAATTCATTTGTTTTTGTACCTTTTACTATAGAGAACTTTTTTCTCTGCTCGAATCTCGGTTTCCTCCGTCCTCAAAAATCATTCATTGGAAACTACAATAGTGTGGAATCCACACCTCATTCTCTCCCCAGAGCACTGCTATGTCATATATTTACTCATGAATGGTGACTGTTACGGAGTAACCGGGTTGCACTGGTTGTTATTTATGTTGGTCATTTCGAGAGCTTTACAAATCACCATTGTATACATTATTTTTAGAAAATTTAATTTTTTTTTTTTTACAGGAATTAAATTTCCTTAATAGTTTCGATCTAGTATAAATATTTGTATTTTAATGTACCCTTTGGACTGTAAGAAGCATTTTAATTTTAAGTCGATTTTTCAATGTGAAAAGGAGAGTCTTTTAATACGAACATCACGATAGATAAAAACTTTAACACATCAGTGACTGAACATAGCAACACTACATGCTTACAAAATACTTTGCTTATTTTAAAAAATTACTTAAGTTAACTTTCAAAAATTTTATTTTAGAGATTTTAAAAGTATACTAAGAAGATTAGAGATACCTAATTTTTTTTTAGTATTTATGGTAACACAGTACAAGATTTCTCTAAATTTTATCTACAATTATATTAAAGATTCCTACTATATTGCTGCATTGTCAAATGTTACAAAAAAATACTGAAAGATCTTCAGTAACAAAATGCTGCAATACTCGTATAAGGAAATATAATCAAAGCAGTTTAGGTACTTTTTAAACGTGAAATTTGTTTCTATATATATATATATATATATATATATATTCTATTAGAACTCTATTTTTTACCGTTTACAGGCATAATATTACTTTAATAAAACTGTGAACTTATTTTAATTATTATATTAATAAAAATAATTTAAATTATTTGGGTTTTTTTATGTAATATAAAAATTAATTTTACATTAAACTTTTTTAAAAATATTTGAATCAAATACTGGGCACAAAATTTAGTTTAGTTTTTATTAACGTCGCACTAGAAGAAACACGAGGGCTATTAGCAACGAAACCTCGTAATTTTGAGCCTCGGTCAAGTGACAACGACGATACCCGTGCTAGCACCCTTTCTCCTAATTTCCACATCACGCCAATGGACATAAAATAAGAAAGTGAAAGCTAAATAATCAATTTATTTTTTGTATGAGGATTGCCCAAATGAAAGATGGAATGCTATTGGTTTGACGCAGAATTTAATGTTAACAGTCTTGACTTATGTAGCACAAAGAATAATACATAAGGAGCATAATGGCTGTACATAATTACTTTACTGATTGATACAGGTGTCCCAGTGGTCTGCGAGATGATGAATACCCCTGATGACAATATTGCGCGGTTGTATGAAGAACCATTCTTCAACTGCTTTCATAAATGTATTGTTGTTTATAATTTGCCGTCCTTTTAAGGTTTTCTTGTGTGGAACCAAGGTACGGTAGTCGTAAGGTAAGAAGTTGGGTAACGGTGGATACTCGATAACTTCCCACAGAAATCGTGACAACAAATCTTATAACTCAATAGCCCCATGAGAGTGGGCATTATCTTACAACAAAATGATCCTTTTGAACAGTATGCAACGACGAAGATTCTTAATTGTTTTTTTCTACTTGTATACGATGGCTCACTGATCGCATTCACTTTCCAGGATAAATGTGAGGACAACTCCTTTGCTGATAGACAGTGATACCACAATCTAGCGCGCGGTGATTCTGCCTCACTAAATTACACTATGCAATGATTCGTTTTAGGTAATGAGCGGGTGCGCTTTACTTGGTAGAGGCCTGTAGTTCATATTGGTTCTTCCTGTACGATACCTACGGCACCACCGAAATACTGAGATGTGCGAGTAATGCTCCATCCCATATTCATTTTTCGCAGTTAAAAGTAGCACAACTGCACGTTTACTACGTTTAAAGGAATCCATGATCTGACTGGTGGGAAGATTGCCTTATTTCCACGCAATCATTGAAACAATTGATTCATTCCGATGATATAACGTACTTTCTGAGTCTTCTCTAGGCTCATAATCACCGTTCTTCCTCTTTTAGCTACGGGGTAGTTTTACTTTCATTGGAGCAATATTTCTACAATTTTGTTATTGATTTTTTGAGAGAAGCTAATCTTTTGATTAATCGTTTTTTTTTTTTTTTTCTTTCTAGAGTCAAGACGGTCAGAAATTTAAGAGTTGTAGACGCATCAGTGATGCCAATTGTCCCTGGTGGTAATACTAATGTTCCAACTATGATGGTGGCTGAGAAAGCTTCTGACATTATTAAAGAAACCATTCAGTGCTAAAATTAATAACTCCATACAGTGACGATGCATGAAAGATTAAATGTCATGTAATTCAAAATTAGATTGAGAGATACAAAGAGTGCGTGAATAATATGCAAAATTTAATTTTTTCTTTTTATTTTTTTTTTTTTTTTTTTTTAATGTTTTTCCAAGTACATGTGTTCCGAGTCACAGAAAAAGAAATGGTATTGAAGTTTCTTTTGTTCCTTCTGTTTTTCATTAGATATATGCATATTTGCAAAATGCATAGCTTTAAAATAAAAAATCGGCCTATTAAAATTTGATTGTCCAGTATTTCTTTTTCGACTATTCAGTTGCTGTTAATTTTATAATTGTGTTCTCGTTTATTTAATCTCTTTTTATATTTGTGTTTTCTGACATGTATTGAGAAGTTCCTTAACTTTGTAAATTTTCATAATAAAAGGATGCTTATATTGTTGAGATTCATTTAAATTCAGTGAAGATTATATTATGTCAGACTTCAAAAAAAAGATGTAAAACTGCCATATCACGCTAAAAATGGAGCATACAATAATTATTGCAAAATGCTCAAAATTATTTTAAATTAATGTATCATTAAAATATATTATTGAACAATACCTTTATAAAAAGAAAATCATGAATAAAATACACAGATAATTCCTCAAACATGAATTAAGATTTTTAACCCGATACAATGATAAACGTTACATATTCGGGAACATTTTATTTAGTATGTTCAAAATCTTTGAGCGAAAATCTATCTTAGATTTAAAAAAAACATTTTAGGACATTTAAAATTATTTGAATAGTTTGAGACAATCACTGCTTGAATTCCTGCCCACCTGCATCTAGAGTTTTCTAGGTACTTGTTTTGAAATAAACATTAGAATTGTAGGATAGGAGACATTTTTTTTCCGGAACTCATTCCTTTCCAGTGTGAGTTATGACCATTGCTAGTGTGAATAGGATTTAAGTAAACATGAGGAAGTTTCAGAAACACCGCGCCTTATTCACCGTTAACTGAGCCGGCAGTCAAAGGAAATGCATCAGGGGGTTTCTCTAAAGTGCATTTTACCATTTTTGTAAAGACACATATTATATGCCAGCGTGAAGATTTTAATGAGAATTTGCTTATATTTTATGATTGATAAAAGCTGTAGTAAATATTTCTTGTAGGAACCGTTATATTAATAACGATTAAAAGTGTTGAACAAAATTTAATTACAAGTTTTGTATACCACTTTTTCATTCATTTCTACAAGTACTGTATTAAACAATTTTTTCCATTTTATTCTGGATTTGTTTATACAGTGACTTGACCACGCGGTGTCTCACTTTTCAGCCCGGTAAGAAATTTCCTAACTTGCACTTGAATAAGAGAATGAACCTGTAATGCAGAAATGCACTTTAGGGAAATCCCTGGAGGCATTTTCTTTGACTGTCGGTCCAGGTAAAGGTGAATAAGGCGGTTAAAGTATGTAAGAGGATAAATCATGCTAAACAGTGAAACTTTTAAGTATTCCATCTTGTATATGTAAATATCGCATTGAAAATTGTGCAAAAAAAACATCTGTATTAATTAAGGATTCATAAGGATGGATAAGAATGTATATGGATTAAGGATTACATTAACATCATATCGTATTGTTATCAGATAATAAAACTAATGAAGATCTCGAAAATTTAGTGTGTTTGAAAATACTTCAAAATAATTAAAATGAAAATTATTCAATATAGAAATATTCAAATTCGGTTGAAAGATTAAGGTTCTGAGCGAGTGAGTGAAGTCTAATGGTGCAAGAACCAGATGTAGCTATGGCGCGCTAAATAGGGTAAAGCTGTGATCTAGACGAGTAAAAATATAGAAAAAAGATGAAATTCGGTTCGGTTGACAAGGATAGTCAAAAATAGAAAAGGATCGTAAGGTATCCTAGGAGCGCGTCACTCGCGCTTACCAAAGACAACAAACCCCATGCGAAAGAAGCAGATCACTAGGGTCCCACCGGTTCCTGAAGTCCGCATCTGTCTAAAATAGATAAGCTTCTGAAAGCATATTGAACCTCTAAATAATATTTTTCTTCTGAATATTCTTCAGAAGAAAGGATCAAGTTAATTTCCTGTTTCTTTAATCATATCTCTGTAATACTCAAAATCTGGTAGCTAACAGATTACTATCCGTTGCAAGCAAGATTAGTTTTCAAAAACTCCATCAGGGAAAATGATGCATCGATAAGTCAAAGTAAATTCGAGTTTAAATTATATGAGGGAAATAATAGATATTTTCATTTTGGAGGCACTTGATTATATTATAAAAAAAATCTGCAAAGAGCCGTGTTCAAGTTTTTATGGCTTATGCGTATATAATTTCCATAAGTCGAGGGCGAATGATGGAATTTTCTGTATCAACACATTTGGATAAATAGTTAATTGACACATTAGAAGAAGAAAAAGTTGTTTTATTTGTGTCTAGGCATTTTAGTAGCACCAGAAATATATAATGGGGGGAGTGCAATCTAGGAGTTTTGTATGAACAAAAGGGGGGAATAACATCTCGAAGGCCATGACGTGTCAGATTCTGTGGAATAATCCTCACCTCTATCAGATCCTCAGAGTTTCGCCAGTGAGTCTCATTTTATAAAAATATCAAATTGAATCTTATGTATGTAAACATAGATTTTAAACCAAAACAATTTTAAATGCACACACACACACATGCATGATATTACGATTAATTTAGAGTCAATGAGGTCAAGTACATGGGCATAATAATTTCTGAAAAAGGAATTAAGGCAGAGAAAAATATAATTTGAGACAATAAATAAATTAGACAAGTCAAAGAACAAATCAGATATTAGAAGATTCCGAGATGTGCACATGTTTTTCAAAATTCATTCCAAATGTATCAAAAGTTATAAGATCTTTAAGAGAGCTATTAAAAAGTATGGTTGATTTCAGTTGGCCATGGGAAAAATGGTCAGGTTTTTGATAACATTAAAAACTTATAAGTTAAGCTCCAGTCCAAAAAGTTTTCAATAGTGCATAAGCGAAGGTCATTCTGTTTCTTTTGCTTCTAGAAGTTTTTCTAAAAGTGAAAAGAACATTACGCAGATTGAGATGGAATTATCGTCAATTATTTTTAATTTAACAAAGTACCACAATTTAGTGTATGGATGTAAGGAGTTAATCCAAAGTGACCATAATCCAATGACATAAATGACCAAAAAACCAATTAGTAAAATTTCTTCACGGTTACATAAAGTTCTTTTAAAATTGTTAAAATATAA
Organism: Nephila pilipes; assembly: GCA_019974015.1. NCBI lineage: Eukaryota > Metazoa > Arthropoda > Arachnida > Araneae > Nephilidae > Nephila > Nephila pilipes. Next base: position 249,611 of record BMAW01112533.1, read on the forward strand.
ATTAACTGCTGATCACTTGCCAGTAAAAATATCTATTCTGCAGATACTTTGCCTCTAGCCTTTCTTAAAGATGAAACACATGGTGATCCTGAAATAATAGACAATTTACATTCAGTTGCAAAATATCTAAAGAAAAAAAAATCCTGTAAATTTAAAAGCATACTAAAAGTTCCACAAGGATTTGTATCTTATGCAGCTTTTTTAAAGTTTAAATGATAAATTTGCCACCCCTAAAAATTATAGACCTACTGTAGCTTTAATTGAGTAGAAAAATACTCACATTTAAGTTATAGGTTTTCAGCTTGCTCAAATGATGTTTAATATAGAAATGAGAACTAAATTGCCTGTAAGTGGTAAATCGCTTCATGCTAAAATCCTCAAGGATGTTATCCTAAAATTACAGCTACGGCAGACAAAGCAAAAGATTTATTTTAAGATGCCAAAAGCCCTGTTGCTCTTAAAGATCGGAGTTAAAGTTTTTGTACAGAACAAGAAGTTAAAGTTCTTGTACATAATAAATTATCATAAATAGGAAGTATAGTTAGTCTATGATCTTCTAATGTTTTCAATTTCACAATTGTTGAGTTATCTTACCATTTGAATTTTAATTTCCTGGTTGTTTTATTCTTCAGATGAACATATTACTTCAATTTTTTAGTCAGATAGATAGTTTTGTGATATATTTCTAAATGATTCTTTTTCTTTTTAAGTAAAATAAAAGTCGTTTATGTTTAGTGGGTTTTATAATTGAAAAAGCTTATCATTTCTCAATATATTTCAGTAGAAGTGAGAATATCCCCTTTATTCCTCTTAAAAATCCCATCTAGCATAGCTCATTATGAGCTTAAGAACAAAAAAATGTCGTTTGTTATACAGATAATACCTCAGTCTGTCATAGACGTTTTGCATAAAACCGCTTTTTCAAAGCATCGGGGCAAAATTTGTTGACTCTCCCACTTAAGAATCAATGTGCTTTCGGAAGAATTCTCTACTGTAATTTATATAGATGTAGCAATTTTGAAAGCCTTCTAGATTTTAATAAACAAATGCATGGATAATTTACATAAATATTAATAAGTTCTACGCTTATTAGATATCCACATATGTTATCGAAATGTAATCCATGAGATACTTGATAATATTGTTCCCAAAAATTTTAACCTAATAATATTGTTCAAGAAGTTTATTTCATTAATACATTTATTTATACTCTAAATAACATAACTCATTTCGATGAATAGAAATAATAAAAGAGGTCAAAGGTTAAGTAAATAGCGAATTAAAATGAGAAAAAAAAATGAGTATTGGTCGTTAGAAAAAGGTCTTCATAATGTGATATTTCCATTTGCAAGATTTGACGCAGGTAGATTTATTAAATAGTAAGTAAATTTTATATAATAAAGTTGCAAAAGATGCATTTTTTTTTTTATATATATATATATACTGGTGTACAAAATTAAGAGAATTTGCATATTTTGTAGAATTTCATGAAAAGATTTGGACGAAATGTAAAAATACTGTTTCGAAACAAAGATGCAAATATTGTATGTCGAATACGTAAGCGTATACGTGTATGAGGGTGGAACTGGTAAAGAAACAGGATTTATAAGCGCCCGAGCCAAAATCCGCATTTCGTTCGCTGGCGCATTTTGCCGAATTTCTTGGTGTTTTTTTGCAGCAATCACTTAAATTAAAATTCACAGTAAAAGGGAGCAACGACCAACGTTTAGATCATGGGTGTCTAGACTATGACCGTTTGAGGGCCACATGGCAAAATGAAAATTTGCTGGGCCACACATGCAATATTTTTTTAACAAATTGAAATAAAATTAACTCTATGTAGTTTTATTAAAATAAATTAACTTCTTTTTAATATAATTTTTTAATTTGATTTTAGATATGTATAAGTACATATTTATTTTAAATTTGTAAAAGTACGTATTTATTTTAAATTTGTAAAAGTTTCGTTTCATTTAGTTTGGATTTCATAAAGATGGAATAAATTCAAATTAATGAGATGGATGAATTTGCTTTTGTTGAACAAGCAAATCGATATCGGGTTCAAAAGACGAGGTTGCAATTCTTAACGCATTTTCCAGATGTTTGTCAGTGATCTTTGTCCTATTTTTGTTTTTGTATGCTTCATTCTTGAAAATAATTGTTCACAAATATAGGTACTTCCAAAAGCTGAAGACATTAATAAAGCATGATTGTGAAAATTAGGATATTTATCGCGGGGTAGATAATCTTTATAAAACTCCAGTAAAAAAACATTCCCAAATTTTTCTTTCAGCGGAATGTCACTTTGCCGTTCAGTGCATTCCATTTGAAGATTTGAAGGTAATTTATTTATTTCTAGAGAAAATGGATAAGAAAATATGTTGAAATAGTCTTCATTTTTTCGAAAATCTTGAAATCTACTTTCAAACACTTGAATTAAATCAGAAATTAATAATGCATATTTTACATATTTTGTGCAACTCACAAGTTTATGTGCAGCCAATGTATTGAAATGTGTCAAATCTTTTACTCTTATTTGATTGTGCAAAAATTTCAACTTTGTTTCAACAGCTGTTATTGTTTGGAACATATTATTAATAAATTGATTTTAGGATGACAAAAAGATTAGGAAATCGAAATACAATGCAATATACTGCAAATAAATATTGTAATTCTTCAAAAAATTCGCCGTCGAGTGGATATAAACATAATTCGAAACATAAATTATCATGGCATTCTAAGATATATTTATTTAAGTTTTTATTTCTAAATAAATGTCAACGAATCGATTATATATGAAAAATATTGCAAACCTTTATTTTTTTAATAAAAATGCGTAAATTTAAATATTTTCATAATTTGCTTTTGGGCCATATTTTAAAGCCTTTTGGGCCGCACTTTAGACAAGCATGGTTTAGATGATGGAATGAGGTGACGAATTGTTTGTAGGTTAGAAGCAGGTCAATCTCAAATCCATATTTGCAGAGAATTCGATTTAACGCCCAGCGACTTCATGAGAGCGGACTGTTTGCAAAAAGACCAATTGTGTTTGCGTCCCGTTCAGTTCTGCGAATAGAAGAGTCCACTTAAAATGATGCAAAGATCATATAGATTGGAGCATTAATCAATGGGTGACAGTTCTTTTCACTGATGAGTCCCGGTTCAGCCTAACCAGTGATTTTCACCGTACTTTCAAATGGAGAGAACCAGGTACCTGCTACATGCCCTCCAGTAACCAAGAAATCGAACATTACGGTAGAGGTGGCTTGATGGTCTGAGCAGGCATCATTTTGGATAGCTGCACACACCTGCATGTCTTTGAAAGTGGCTCTCCGACTCTTGAGAGGTATAGGGAAGAGATCTTGAAGCCCTATGTTCGCCTTTCCAAAGGTGCAGATGGTCCTGATTTCCTTTTAATGGATGACAATGCGAGATCATATAGAGCTAAGTTGATCGACGCATTTCTGGAAAGTGAGAATATTCGCCGGATGGATAGGCCAGCCAGATCTCCAGACTTCAATCCTATAGAGCATGCCTGGGATCTTCTGGGAGAGCAAATGCAATTCGCAACACCCCTCGAGAACCATACAAGAACTGAAAACAGCGTTGCTGAACGAGGGGGATCAATTGCCACAGGAACTCAAAAATTTCCTTATTTCCAGCATAAAATCACGTGGCGAGGCTTATATATCTGTAAAAACGGACCATGCCCCCTATTAATCCTTTTTTTTTTTGCCTCTATTCTACAACTGCTGTTTCATACCTTACAACTTCGATGAATGTTACGCGTGATCATGCGGGTGTATTATAACTGTTGAATGATTTTTGTTTTTTGCATTATATCAAGCCTTTGTGCACACCAATTTTTTTTAAAAATCTGTCCAGTAGTTGTAGTGATAATCGACCAAATGGGAAAATTCTCTTATATATATATATATATATATATATATATACAAAATAAATTTATAAAAAAAATATATATATATATACTGGTTGATTCTTTCAATGGATTTGACAGCGAAAAAAAGAGACATAACTTTTTTATTAAAAATTGTTAAAAGCCCCGTATCGATATTTTTCTCTGGTATCATCATCCTAATTTCCTCATTCAATTGAAATCAAATTACTTCTTATTTCCCGCAAGCTCGTTGTTTATACTGACCGAGGGTCATTGAGAAGATCTGGACCGTGAGAGTCACCTTGAGGTAGCTGATATCGCAAATTTCATTTCAAACCTATACAGCAAGGGTTTTAATATTAAATTTTAGGAGTATTTTAACAGGATACCTTAGCCGTGTATGAGCGGACTCTACTGCTGTAGCGAACCCCTATGGCAGTTAGCAGTATCGCTACAAGACGTCAACCGCCTCATTTTAAAAGCTATTACAACGGTAGGAATCGTGAAATGGACAAACCAACGACAAACGGTAATCAGTGCAGCCTATAACTGGACCATGGCTTGATGATCGTAATGCGGAGAACAGAATATCCAACTGACTCGCAATGGATACACATACTCGTTTTACACATAGACACCTTTCATTTGGAGAGTGTTTCCAAGTGTCCTTCCTGCCATATTCCACGCATCGTCCATCACATTTTAATCGTCAGTCTGGAGTTTCATCATGATCAGTAACGCATATTCCTAAATTCTTTTGATTTATCCTTTTTCACCTGGTGGAAGAAAAAACCGTTTCGAAATGTATTTGCATTTTTTTTAAAAAATTGGCATTTTACACAGTATTTAAGAATTTTATGCCCATCAATTTGTGCTTTTTAAACCAGTCTGTGTGTTTTATCTATGTTTTAATTTAAAATATTTTTAAAATCTTAGAAAAAAATTAGTATCTTCTCCACAAATGGCTGGCGCAGCTTTAACTAATTTTTGGCTCTTGCGCCATAAAACCTAACAATCACTCATACTCAAATTACTTCTTTCGTTCGTTACAGAAAATCTTTCCCGTATTATTATTGAATTCTATTTTTAAATCAAATTCAAACTTAACTGATAAAATTATCTTTATCGCTTATAAGTTTATCTCACATTTCATCATTCGGAAACTAAGCATCTGGTGAGTAGAGAAGGTTGATTAAGCTCGGTAATCGAATTTCTGACCAGAAACTCGAGAACAGTCACTGCAGAATAGGAAAGATTATTGTTGTGATGCAGAAACCATCTTTTGCAGTGGCCTTGACATAAATTTGGATGCACTCGACACTTTCTCCCTGAGTACAACATTCACTTCAGGAAGATATTCAAGGCAGCCAACTCCTTGAATGTCATAGTTTCCTAAACAGCAGCGATCTGCCAAGCTTTGAATCATCCTTTCAGTCTTCCTTATTAAACTTTCAAAAAAGAGCCATTTTTTTTCAGAGTAGTATCACAAAAAGCCGTCAACATCCCATGAATTTCTTGAGAGCTTCTTCGCAAGCTTTTCCAAAAACTTCATGTTATTATGGTATTTTGCGATAAGGAAGGCGTGGGTATCTTCTGCTGCTAGTATTTGCTGCTCTAGTTAAAATGTTGGTTAACAAAAAAAAAATATACTTTTTTAAATTCCGGTTTATAATCTGATTTTATGTTTACTGGATGTAACATGTTGTGATCCCTGTGAAATTAAAAACAAACTTAACTTTTTGTATTTTGCATTCTCTTTTTTTTTTTTTTACTTCGTGTTGATAAGTTTGTCTTTTTCTTTTCTGAGCAGGAGTTAAAAATAAATGAAACTACATTTGTAAAATTTATAACATTTTCAGAACAGGGGATTAAATTTTTTTTAAAAAGTGTGTTAAGTATTTTTTCTTTTTCTCCTCATTATAGCTAAGTATTGAAAAAAATGTATCTATGAATCACAATATACATTAACAATCCTACCAAAATAATTAAACCAAATTGTAAAAAAGTAGCCCTTGTTGAAACTGTAACTTTGTACTGTATTTTTGCTCGTTAAGAAAAGGAGTGAAAATAGATAACAAATTTCAAAAATTTTAGGTGTAATGGATGGGAAAGGAAGGGGGGTGGGCGTCGAGAACATTTTTAAAAATTCGGAAAAGTGTTGCGATTGAAAAAATGGGGAACCATTGCTGTGGTCGATCCACTCTAATTTATGACATGATGAGAACATTCTAGCGTTAAAGATCAACACCATGTTAGTTAATCTTGAAGAAAAGGACACATATCATACGTACTCTATCATGAAGTATATTTTACTCAATAGCAATAAATATAGCTTCATATTATCTTATAAAACTATCGTGAAAAGATATCAGTCATAGTATTGAAAAAGTATAATAATTTATATCAAGATAAATTATAATGGCTTAGATATCAAGATAAAATATAACAGCTTATAGAAAAATGTTAAAGCAGTTAGAATGTAATTAATTATGTTTCATTTCACCTGCTCTTTAGTTAAGAAAACATTTACTTATGTTTTCCTCGGGGTCGCGGTCCCGAGTGGCCATAATCGCAAACTCATGGCAGCCGTGGTTTCCGTCCAAGTTGTTGATTCCAGTCTTACTATCTCTATAAATCCGTCGTGTAGCCAGGCTGGTGTACAATCATTACATCTGATGGAGATAAGGTCCATCTGTTCGTATGGATATACAGGGTGTTTCGAAACTCATGGGTAAAAATGTAAGGAGTGATAGGAAACATCTAAACAAGCAATTTTCATCATACAATGCATAGGTGGAGAGAAAATGGTGAACCTTTTTCGGGAAATACTACCTTTATAGTCTTTCGGCTTCCAGAGCATTCCCATTCACAAGACCATACATAAAATACATATTCGCTTTTTCCTAATTACTAAAATGTCGCCATGCTTCCTGAAATCCATGGTAGAAATGATGATGTGTAAGAAAACTCGTGCATTATGCTTTCCATTTTGGCACCATTTAGTGGTCCCCCCTTGCTTTCCTCCAATGCATTGTATGGGGAAAAATGCTTGTTTAGATGTTTTCTATCACCCCTTGAATTATTACCTATGAGTTTCGAAACACCCTATAGAAGTTAGGAAAGTGGAGTGCCTGCTCAGGTGTCGTCGCCTGACAGTGGCTTAAAATCACAAGATACGTCGTCAGTAGCCCTCATGTTGTTTCTAAATACGAAGTAAAGAAACAATCATCGTCATCCATGTAAGGCAAAGTATGTTAAATAATACAACCTGCTAAGGGAAATAAAACTTCAAATATCTCTGGAAGTATTGAATTTGGTAGAGTGACGTACCAGCTCAAATGTCCCTCTCGTTAACATAAACCTCTGATCAATAAAAAGTATGAAATTAAATTATTTCTAAAATGTGAGCTGTTGATTAAAATCATTAATTAATTTTGCAATTCTTGGCTATTCTGTAGGACTGTTGGTGATGGATCTCGAATATTTGAACCATGGCCAAGTGACGAGAGCGATACTTGAGCTCTCACTTTATTTTCCTAAATTTCATAATCCATCCAACGTGAGGACTGATCCTAGTCAGATTTAACGTGTATAAAACGGGAAACATGGAAGTATTTTAGTGGAATCAGGACTCGAACTCGAGACTCGAGTAAAAGAATACTATCTCATGAGTTCGTGATCATGACCACTTTGCTACCGCGGCCGCAGCGAATGTTTCGGAGGAGAAGACTAAAGCTCGCACACTCTTTGAAAACTTATGAATCAGAAGCAGAAATTTCCGTAAAGCCATTCATTCTCGGTTGTCAAAGTATATTAACTCTTTGCGTTTACTTATTTACATTCGGCAGTGACGAGAATGATTTTTCCGACACTTCATAAAATGGAAGAGGTATTTTTTTTACATTCATTTATGTATAGTTTGCAATAATCGTATAAATTTAGTTCGGAACTAATGTTTATTACAGTATAAAAGTAAATAATGACTTTTTCTCACCATGAACATTCTTAACACTTCCGAGATCATTTTAACCCTAAACTACGACAGAGTTGTGCTCTATGAATGTAATGTTCTATTGTAAATTTCTTAATAAATAAAGGCATTGTTTATAGGAAAAACGTTCGCTTGCATGTAGAAAAATGTATTCTAAATAAATGTTGAATTGTTAAAGAGTATTAACTCATATATCTGAGTGAATACTCTTGAAATTTATTTTCTGTTTAAGTTAACTTCCTCATATTTTGTAATTTTTTTAAAATGTATACCTAATATCAACAACTAGACTTCAAATCAACACTGGTCTAGTTTTAATTTCTAGAATTAATTGTTTGAATGCATGAATGCAAATGAGATCAAATTTTTCATGCAATTTGGGGCTAGATCAGATAATGTAATTTGACCAAAGAATAAATTGTCGAGGTCCGCCTACAATAACCCTCGTGATGCTTCTGAGTGTGACATTAATAAGCAATCATTAATTTTTCTCTTGGCGAACTTTTTCGAAGCTATATATCATCAAATAGACCAGTTTTTTCCCGATGATAGTTGTATTGTTGTCCATATTCGTTTGAGTCTCCATTTTTTACTCAACCGTTGAAAGGACCGGTATTTTCACGCAATGGATATCAAAATTTGTTCAGAATAATGAGGCGTACCTCGAATAGCCTTTATGTAGTTCTAAAGTGGCGTTTGATCAATCTAATTTGTGTATAACTTATCCGAAATGCATGGATTTACTAAAAATGATCTGTGTTCCATTTGGAATATTGGGTACTTCATATAGGCCGATATCAGTGCTTACTTTTTTTCCAGTTTCTTCCGTTACTAGAGAGGACGATGAATTCTGATAGGAGCGACGAAACATGTATCTGTAAGTACGATCTTAACAACTTTAAATGTTTCTTTTTTCTGCTAAAGATTTTCCTGCACATGTATGAAAAAAAAAAGTTTCTTTCTCTGCTTCCTGCAGCTGACGAATTGGATACTTCGAGCACAGTCATCGAGAATGAAACTCGAACCCAATGCGAGGATCCTAAATTTCCTTTTCCTTTGAAAAGTAGACGGAATAAAATTTGGTCTTTTTGTTGCCATCTATTCTCCAACTGTGGTAAGTCGAAATCTAACAACAGTTGAAACAAATAAGTACAGTGTACAGGTTTGTATGGTGGGGGCTCTATAGACTCCTAAAGTACCGTTGAACGAATCTATAAGAAATGCATTCTGAATAAACTTGTTTAATTTCATCGCAACCGATCGAAAGGTTTGCTTACAGCTCAATAACCATCAATCAAGCTGATTAATTTTTCTTAAAGACCATCCACTTCACGACCGCCATTCTTTTTTAAGATTCCTTATAATGAAGATAATCATAATTCTTTTTTGAGCAGAGTTTCGTAAAATTCTAATCAAAATTGAAGTTTCGAAAATAAATCTATTTTTAGTGATTGTTTTAATGATACAATAATTTCACATTTAAATATTTAAAAACATTTAACGATTCAAAATCTAGACACTTCTTAAGCATTTGTACTCTAATCGAAAGGTGAACGATTGATATTTTAAAAATATTAAACATTTAATATAAAAAGTGAACTATTAAATACCGTAACAAAAAAAGCGAATTTAACATAATTTTTAAGTATATTTTGTATTCACTGTAGAGGCTCACGTTCTTAGGCAACCTTGAGATTTACAACCCTGAAGAGATCCAGCCATCTTTCCTTTTTCCCATGGAAATTACCCCTCAGGGACTTATCCTCTTTAGTTAGGTACAGGAATCTTGACCTCGGGACACCTTAGCGGTCTTTATCTATATTTACCCTCTCTTACCCATCTATTTTTCTTCCATATTTCTTTTGTCTAGATCACAGTAAATCGTGATTTGGCATTGCATAGTTAAATTTGGCTTTTGTGCTATAAAAACCTACTTTCACTTACACTCAGTCAGGAGGTTTACTGTCTTGATAAACCTAAATGATTCACTTCCGGAATACCTTTACAAAATATTCTTTTTTCCCATCTATCTTGTCATTCCTTCAGAATTGACTCAAAAGCCACAAAACCACAATCATTCACTTCTTTCAAAACCACTTTCTTTCTTTCTCATTGTCCTGGTGGCGTGGAGTGGAAGTTAGGAAAGGGAGAATCCATCTCAAGCCTAAGGTTTTGAGCCTCGTCACTTTACCTCGTCTCAAAATGACCGAGTTCTGTCGCCAATAGCACTTCTGTTTCTTCTAAGGGTAACATTATTGAACAATCGATCAAAACCTACTATTAAACTTTCCATAGTTTATACATATTTCGACTGCAAAATTATCCAATACATAATTATCACATTGCTATATTTGATGTTTCATTTCATTGTTGGGTCTAAAGCTGTGACGCAGTAGTACGCGAATTTCAGCAATAGTCACTACATAAAATAATACGCTATTACGCATTAAACTGATTCAATTTTTTACTACGCAAGTACGATTTGACAATAGAGTACGGGATCAGTAGAGTACCTACATGAAATTGTAGAGATTTTTTTCCCCTTATAGCTAGTGATTTTTTTCCTTCATAGAGTTCACTGTCTTTGGTAAACATGGGCACCCCTCTAACGATCCATCTCTATTTTCAACTTTTATTCCTCCCTGCTAATTTTCTGACAGTCTGGAATATTTACTTTAGTGCAGTATAGTAGCATGTGGCTCCTTTAAACTCAATTGCCATTCACGCAGTAGCCTAGTAATCATATTCATGAGCTCATGAAAGGCACTTTATTCATTGAGTCGTGCATTCAATTCTTGATTCCACTGAAGACTCGATGTATAGAGTGAATGTTAAATCTATCGAAAGTCTTTCTATTAGCATGGTATGGAAATTAGGTATGTGCCAGTCCTCGTTCCTTGACCGAGATTCAAAATTATGAGGCACATTATCAATAACCCGTTACGTAAATCACTCGTAGGCTGCTCTCCTCAAAGCTTTTGTTCGCTTCGGCGCTTGAAGCCGACATTCTGCTTATCCGAGGTTCTTATTTTAATTTTAGTAATCCTTTCAGCCCTCCTACGGGTTCAATTCAATATTACCTAACAAATAATAGGGGTTTTTATTTAAATTTTAAGTCTTTTTTATTTAATTAATAAACTTGCATTTTCTTCCCCTTAATAATTTTGATATGATAGAACTTTATTAAATTGTAGTTGTCTTTTGACGGAGTATTTCGATGCGAGGTCTACTATCTTGTGTGCTATAATCATACTGAATCCCCGAAGAGATGTACTCATTGAATTTATCTCAAAGAACAACATTTATATCTGCAATACACCGGAGTTGAGCTCCATTTCTGAGGCTCATTTCCGCGCAGGGAATTCTAACATCACTCTGTCTGATCTTGAATAACATCTATATAACTAATAAATGGGATATGCTGGGCTAAGAATCTTTCAGCAATCACCGATTCATTGGTGTATGGCTCAGAGGTGATTTACCCGCCTTAGATCTTATCACTTTTAGTACCAAACGACGATATACCATTGTTGGCATCACTAACGTTAACGTAACATTGACCTAATGATGTAAATCATAAACAATGCGTATTCGTCGGCATCGAAAGGGTTAAGACAAAATATAGTCCGATAAAATTCTCGAACGAGAATTTTTTCAATTTCTTTAATGAACGGAGCAATAGAGTTGATATTGTTTATAATGCTAATCGGCTAGAGGAACTTTTGAATTTACTAAACAGACGTGCGGGATAATTCTTTTCAAATACTTTCATAAAAGTCGGATCAAGTCCTCAAATGGAAGAGTTTTAAATTAAAAGTTAAAGAAATAAAACTAATGTATTTCAAGAAAAATTACAATACTCGTATTTAATAAAGTATTTATCGATGAGATTGGGACTACTGAAATTTTATACAAGATAAATCGTACTATCAAAAGTAAATCATACAAACTAAACATAAATCCTGAGATAATTGTCAATTCAATAATGAAAGGTGAAGTTAAGGTTTAAAATCGCTTTGAATAAAAATGTTAGAATTAACGTTTCGGAGATTTCTCTCCCGGATGCCCTAAAAGCGATTCCAAAATGGAAAATTTTAAGAAATTATAAAATTCTCCATTTTCACTTTGTTAATTTTTTTCTGGACAATTTTCCACTTCCCCAAGATATTCTATCATCTGTCAACAATGGCCTTATCAGAGCCAGGGAGAAGGAAGTGGAAATTATATTTAGAAATTTAAGAGCCGACAAAGCCCAAACCTGGATCCCATCCATTATTCTTAAGGAAGAAGTTAATTCCAAATATCCACATTTAATTATAAAAACTATTAATTTGTATAATAAATTAACCAATTTTCCTAACAATTTTCCTAACAATTTTTAAAAATTCTAAATTAAAGTTATTAAAGCAAGGCAAGGATTTGCCTTAAAAATTTTGCTCAATCATTTGATCATCTAATCATTAAATCATTTTGATCGATTTCGTTTTTTCCGGAAAAATATTTCAATGAGGCTTTATTAATAAATTTTTTTCTGCTGACTAATAATATATGAAAATCAGTGTGGATTCCGAGAAATCCACAAGTGTCAGGACGCATTTAAAGTTTATTTACTATTGAAACCAATAAAATTACTGATCACAAATCATTGACTCTTATCAATGTTTTGTGATCAGCAATTTTATTATCAGTAATTTTAGCATTTGATAATATATTATTCCATACTTTTTCAAATTTTCAAAATTGTAGTATTAATTTTCCTTTAAAAAACACGCCAAGTAGCAGGGTTGATCCACGTTAAATCTGATTGAGATTTCGAGTTCTCCCATTGGCGTGGTGTTGAAATTTGGAGATGAAAGTTTCAGCTCAGGTGTCGTCCTCGTCCCTTGACCAACGTTCAAAATTACGTGGTCCGTCGCCACTAGCATTCGTGTTGCTTTTCAGTGCGACGTTATTAAACAATCGCATCACCCATTAATTTCAAAAAATTATTCATATTAATAAATCATTTTGTTGTTATAATCCCAATTTAACTATCAAACATCTAATTACTCAAGGTTACCCATAGGACTTGGTGACGCACCTACTCTGTGGAACATTTACTTCAATACAACTTTAAGCTTAGATTCGGGAAAATATTTAATTTAGGCTTTTATAAACGATCTCGTTGTTGTTAACTACTACAGTCAACGCTCGGAAAACCTTAGAAATTAGGTTAACAATGTATTGCCGTTAATTTTTGATCCACTTAAAAAAACATTTCTCATTTGAAAAAAAAATTATTTTGTTACCTTCAGGAGTATGGAACGTAGTTATGCAGCCTTCCTCAGAAAACCTGTCTTTAAAATTAATGATACAACTGTAAAGCTGTTGATTATTGCATATCTAGTAGTCAGGTGCTGCCTTCTTCAGTTAAGTACGGGCATCCCTCACCCGAAACACCCAAGTGATATTTTTTCTTTCCCTTGGGATTTATTGTTTTTTGTAAACGTAGGTGAGTGAAGCCTGGGATACCCTAGTGATTCTTTTCTATTTTCCACTCTCCTTGTCACAACCAGGGGCCGCGGTAGCCTAGTGGTCAAGGTCGTGGACTAGCGGTCGGCGGTTTTCGTTCAATCGCGGGTTCGATCCTTGGCCGCTAAAGACCCGCCGTGTAGCCGGGGCTGATGCACGTTAAATCTGTTCGGGGCCCAAAGTCCTCCCGTTGGCGTGGTGTGGATGAGGAGAGGGGGGGTGCCAGCTCAGGTGTCGTCCTCGTCACTTGACCGTGGTTCAAAATTACGAGGTCCGTCGCCAATAGCCCTCGTGTTGCTTCTAGTGCGACGTTAATATAAAACTAAACTTGTCACAACCAATTTCTGTCTCCCCTCTATTCCTCATTTTTTCAAACGTCAAGATTACAGTTATACCTTGTTCGGTGTAGCATAGGCCCTTACGTCGTTAAACTTCATCTATCGCTATCAAATATCTAGGACCGATTTATAAAACAATCAGCCTTCTAGTATCTCTTGAATAAATTTTTATAAAGATTATTTGTCGGTTGTCTCCTCAGTTAATATAATACTTCTTAAAAGTTTCATCTTTAAAAACTTTAAACTGTAATATATGACTGTGTTTGAAGAAATTTTTATCCTAAGGTGTAAGAGTCTGGAGGACACGCTCACCTCTTCCCGTATCAAGCGTACATCGGGTCAAAAAATTAATCTGTTAAATATCACAAAAAAGGTTATAAAACCGCGCGTTTTAGAGCGCATTATAATTGGCACTCGCCTTTCAGTCAAAAGAGCACCCCCACCATAACTTATTTGCTTTTTTAAAACATATTGGCCTTTTACACTAGATTTGATTTTTAACTTTTTATTATTATTCACTGTGTGTTTGATTAATATTTTTAAATTGTTTTTACTTTAAAATAATTTAACAAGTGTTTGGCGCAGCTTAGCCTACTTTGGCACTTGCGCCATTAAAATCCACAGTCACTGACTCAGTCAAAAGAGCTCTTTTAAAATTTCAAATATGGGAACCTCGAAACTCTGAATTTCAGTATCACTTATTTCTCTACCACTGGAAATTTTATTTCTCTCCACTGTGCGAAAGTTTTAACATTTTAATCAATTTCAAGTCCCCTATGAGAATGTTTGAGGGGAAGTGCACACGGACGGTTCCAGAACCGGAGTAGAGATTGGGTTCGCTGCCTGCATCTTTTACTGGTGGTAAATTTATAAAACTTAGACCTTCGAATTATAATCCTGTAACACCATTCTTCAGGCAGAGATACTCGTATCTGCAATTGGATACTTAAAATTAACATAAACACTGAGTTCATTTTCAATTTTATAAATTCAAAGAACAATAAATCTACGTTTCTTAATTCTATAAAGCTCATAATAATTTTTAACGACTTTGCAGATTGTAATGCTGAAACTGCTTATATACATGTCCCCGTCCCTCATCTCTCGTGTCGTAAAGTCCTTAAAAATTATTTTGAAGACAGGGAGAGTTGGTCTTTTAATAATAGCTTACTGTTAAAATCCTACATACCCAAGTTTAACTTAAATGTTAATCCCCTTTCATGCTACGTTACACAATTTTTAATGCCCGTTTAATTTCTCATTTACATTTAAATTGAAAACCATCCCCACATTGTGTGTTGGAGATGTTGCGTGGAGCGTTTTTGAGTCCTCTAATTAAAGAATATCATTAAGGTCCCTCCATCTGAAAGTGCCAAGAAAATTGATTCCATTCATATACGAACCGTGATTTTTTTTTGAGTAAGTACCGATTTTAAATATGGCTGCTGTTTTGTGTATGCATGCTGAGTACCTATATTTGTTAGTCAGTTGCAAATGCCCATATGAAAGCATTCGTCTATGTATATGTTTGTGCTTATTTCAAATGCTCCCGGTAATTGAAAATCCCGCAGATTGTGAAATACGCATAGTGATTCGTTTTCTGCATACGATATGCACGAACGCTGTTAAAATTCATCAGCAGATTAATGAAGTGTCAATGGAACGATTCAAAAATTGGCTAGAGCATTTAAAGATGGCCGTATTAATTTTCATGAAAATGAGCCCCGAGGTCCCTTAGTGATCTTTTTCTTTCCCATGGGGTTTGACCTCAGGGACTTGCCTTGTTTTGGCAAGTATGGGCATCATGCCCCCGAGACACCCGGTAATCTTTTTCTTTCCTATGGAGTTTACTGTCTTTGTTAAACACGGGGGACGCACCCCCTGGGTTACGCTAGCAATCTTTCTATATTTTCGACTCTCCTTGTCATCCAATTTTTGTCTTTTTTCAATTTTTTTCACTTCTAGATCACAGTTAAATCTTGTTTGTCGTAGTATTGCCCTATCTGGCTCTTGCGTCAATAACCTTTACATTCCTTTATTCATTCATTACGATTTTAACTTTATTTCTTTGACTTTTCGCAAATTTCATAGTGTTTTTCTGTTACTGTTTTCTCCATCAGGCAGCAGATTTCTTTGAGGTTGAAGTTTAGGTGCTTATTGTATGATATGAAAAGTGCCGTAGTATTAGTGGTAATTATGCTGAAAAGTACAGGTCTAATAAATAGTAGAAAAAGTTGCACTTGTTTTTTAAATAACAAAACTGTACAGGGAAAACCTCTTTGTATCGTGCATTAGGATTGAATCCGCTATCAAATCTCTTAGATGGGAATGATTTTTTCTCACCGCTGTTTTGATGTTTGTTCTATTGGTCCTTGTATTTAAAACTTGTTCCGTATTTCTAAAAATCTTTGTGTATGAATGTATGGACATTGCAAAAAATATTTATTCTTGACTCTGAGAAGAGTTGCATAAATTATATAATTTTGTACTTCGTATTGACAAATTTTGTAATTATTGGTATAACCTACATTATCTTGTGAAAGATATTTAATTAACTAATAAATGCTGAGTATGGGAGTGGTTGCTTCCGGGTGGAGGTTAGTTTGTAGCTGTAAGCCTTTTTGAGTGAGTGTGGCCTTTTGGAGCATTTCGCCACTTACCCTCGCTTTTAAATGCGACGTTAGAAAGCAGTCAATGGGGAAAAACATTTTATTCAAGATTATCGAGTGCTTTATTCTAGATATATATTGCTTTTATTCATAGATTATCGAGGGCTTTGTTCCATATATATTGTTTTTATTCATAAATTGTCGAGTGCTTTTTTTTATGTTTCTATCTACTTGCAGCTCTTCAGATATTTCTACAACTCTTCTTATTGCTTTGGCCGCTCTCGCTAGGATATCTTGGTGAGTATTTCACAGCTCACTTATTTAAGAATGCGCTATATAATTTACTTGCAACATTTTGTTTCTAACAAAATGAAATTATTCCAAATAAATTTCTGTTTATAAATGGCAAACTAAAGGAAATAAGATTTCTTTCAAAGAGCTTTCGAGTAGTACTAAAGGCTTGTCAGTATTGACCGAAATAAAACTGGTAAGTAATCAAAAATTAAAATAATTTTTGCACTATATATGTTAATACCGATAGCAGTATCTTCATCCATTTATTGTCCACAGTAGCCTTGTAATCATAGTCAAGGACTCGCGGACGGTGGTTTTCGTCGAGTAGTGATTTCCAACGCAGGTGTCCCTCAAGACCCACCGTGTAGCTAGGCTAATGTACGCCAAATTGTCGGGGTTGCGAGTCTTCCCGTGGTGTGAAAAATTGGAGATGTGGGTGCCAGCTTAGATATGGTCCTCGTCGCTTGACCGAGGTTCAAAATGATGTGGTCCGTCTCCAATAACTGCGGTATGCCTTCTCAGAGTGACGTTAATAAACAATCGAATCTCATCCGTTTACGACTGCTTGCAATGAAGTTTGACTTTTCAATCTCAAGAGGGTGAACTTGACAAGGAAATCATTCACCTCCATTGTTTTCCTCATTTCGTCTTGGGCAATATACAGTTGAATCTGCGTAATCAGCAGGTCATGGATATTTATCCTTTATTGAGGGAGATTGTCATGGCTTGCTAAACTATGAACGCTAAAACGTTAACCCCGGAATAAATAACAAAACAAGTATTTTCCCTATGGCAGGCTGACTTCTTACAAAAATATAAATCTCTTCCCACGTCTGAAAGTTTCTCGGATTCGGTAAAAGCTGCTCCCGAGGGGCACTAGATTAAAGGGTTTTGCATTGATGGAGTCCCAGACTGCTTTATCTCCTATCAGAATAAGACTGTTCTGTTTACTCTTTGGTAAACTTGGGTGATGAGTTTCCGGGATAACCTAACGTTATTTTTTCTGTTTTCAACCGTTCTTGTCAACCAATTGTCTTTTCTATTTTTCTAACAACCATATTGTAGTTACATTTTGATTGATGCATCATAGCCCCTTCTAGCTCTTGCGCCATTAAACTATACCATCATTAGTACTCATCCAGTTCCCAATGCAATAAATAATTCAGAGTTATAAATGTTTACAGTGCAGTGCTAAAATTGGAGCCAAAAAAATTTATTTAGCCTGAGTTAATAATTTTCCTCCAAGGAGGAAAGAAGGAGAGAGAAAGTAAGGCATTTTCTTGACGAATCAAAAAACAAAATTCAGGTCCGAGCATAAGGAGAGATTAAGGGGTAATATTGAGTTTTCAATGGTTGAGAAACGTTCCCAATCTTTTTATCATAGCTGCAATAGAAATTTTTTTCTTAAAAGTTAAAGTTAGATTAAAAATCGCAATTCGTAATTTTGTATTATTTTCTGAATGGAATTTAATCACTTCAGGACTTTTAAGCTCAAAAATTGTTTTAGTTTAGGAATGATGCTATTCTTAGCACGAAAAATTCAGCTTGTCAATAAAAAAAGAATTACAAGGGTACGCTGTGATCCAAGTATTGACTGTGCCCGATGATATGTAACCTGAGTCATTGAACAAAAAGCAAATAAAAAGGGGTTTCGAGAACGAAATATATTTATGCAAAAAGCCAATACCTCTTTTGGCTCAAATAGAAATTAGAGATTGTGATTTAAAAAATTTAAAGAATATAAAGTTGTAACGAATGATTACTTCTATTCGGCTCTTGGGGCCGTGGTAGCCTAGTGGTCAAGGTCGTGGATAGCGGCTGGCGGTTTTCGTTCAGTCGCGGGTTCGATCCTTGGCCACCAAAGACCCGCCGTGTAGCCGGGGCTGATGCACGTTAAATCTGTTCGGGGCCCAAAGTCCTCCCGTTGGCGTGGTGTGGATGTTAGGAGAGGGGGGTACCAGCTCAGGTGTCGTCCTCGTCACTTGACCGTGGTTCAAAATTACGAGGTCCGTCGCCAATAGCCCTCGTGTTGCTTCTAGTGCGACGTTAATAAAAACTAAAACTAAACTATCTATTCGGCTCTTGTGCCATTGATGAATTAAATGCAACTAACTCTAAAAGTTAATAAGTGCTCCAAGCACACACAAGTCTAATCCAAATTTATTATTTATATATAAATTACTATAACATATTATAGCTCTCTTTGATCAGTACGGCTTGCCATCCAATTTAAATATCGCTGCAATTAAATATTCTTACCAAGTTCTTTCAGTTGAATTTGCTTTCTCCAACAAGTTCTCCGCGCCAACAATAAGCGGTAACTGTAACTCTTCATATTATTGGCCTTTTGTTAGAACTATACTAAGAGTTAACCATACTCTTTCCTCTAAATTTCACTTTACTTGTATATCATATCTCAATAACTTCACTTTATTTCCACCTGCATCTAATTGATATAATTATGTTTCATTTTGATTGGGAAGAAATTGTTATTTCATGCAATCAATCTCAATTTAAAGTCCCCAAAGTTAGTGAAGAGAAAATCGCGAATAACCCAACGTCACAAAGGGAGCAAGATTCAAATTTTCATCCTCATCGTGTTGCTACGAGTTGTAATTTTGCCTTTCTGAGGAATCTGTTGATTGTTAAAATTCAGCTGGATGACGACAATCAAAACGAGTATGGGGGTGGGGGGACCACTCAATTTTCATGAGTTCAAACTGATGAAATCTTTCGTCAATGATGTTGATTTCTGTAGGCACCTAGGCCGTTTGTAGCCTTCAAGCTCGTATTTTGCAGCTGTAGTAAAGAATGGCTATGTGTGGAGGATTTATCATGCCGGGTAGTTAGTCTGTGAAAAGTCTATTGAAGAGATACACGGAGAATTAAAATGAGTCTTGAATTTTGCTGAACTTTTCATTGAATGAAAGGTAAGGCACTAAACGGGCTACCAATAAGGGGGAACAAATTAATCGAAAACATTATTGAAGAAAGTTGGAAAGTGTAATTTGATTGCATCATGTCAGAATGAGAGGTGGTCGGTGAGTAAGGAATGGAGTAGGTGAAAGAACCGAAGCTCCGCCGAAAAGGAAGGGTTAAATGGGGGAAATTCTCGTAGACACATATAATGTTCTGTTAAAAATAATAAAGTTGAATTAAAAAGGAATTTTAGATTTATGATGATTCATAAGAAACTTGAAGTACTTTTCTGGTAGTAACGAGATATTGATCGTTATTATGATGGGTATTGATCTTATTCGAGGGTTTGAATATTAAATGTATTGATGTTTACTATTAAGAAATTAACTGAGATATCTTGGATATGTTAGCGAAAGGTGGTTATTTTAAGAGCTCTTCTAGTTTGGGTGTTTTTCATGAACCACCGGGATTTGGAAATCATATGTAGAATGGAATTTTATGTATTTTCAGGAATTTGGATATTTGGTTTTGGTGGCATACGCCCACACGGGGCAAGCATAGCTAATAACTGGTCGCATAACGGAAGTGTAGAGAAGCATTTTATTTTCTAAAGAAATTTTAGATTTCCGGCAGATTAGAAGGTGGATCTTACGAGTGCCGGTATTTTTCGTGTTTCTGTATAAGGAGTTTCCAAGCGAGTTGTTTGTCCGAAATTACTCCAAGATATTTTGTGGACTGAAACCATGGAATTTTATTATAAAGGGGGAAGAAAGGGGGATCATTTTGTAAAAAGGACTACGTCAGATTTTTTAACGTTCATTTTGATTTTCCAGGTGTTGAAATACTTCTCAAGAATTTGAGATTTTTCAAGCTGTTTATTGAGAGCAGATTTTTGAGATGGGGATGTCATTAAGGAAAATTGCGAATAAAAATGGTCCCCAAAGTGATCTATGAGGAATTTCTGCATTAATACTACAGGGGGAGGAGAGAATGTTGTTAATTTTGATCTGAAAGGTTCTATCATTAATACACGAATGTAAGAGATAAATGAGGAGTGGTGGGAATTTATTTGTAATCTGCTTATATATAGGGCTATCGAACCACACGCGATCAAAGGCTTTATGTACTTCCAGGAAAACGCGCTAGTGATTTCTTATTTGAAAACCAGAAGTGATTAGTTCTGTTAATTTAAGCAGGGGATAAATTTTAGAAAGTTGTTTGAAGAATCGATATTGATTTTGATTAATGAAGTTGTTATCGGTAATGAAGATTTTAATTCTATTAAGAAAAATAAATTCAATTAATTTGCCAAAGAGTAGGTAGAAGAGAAATAGGTCTGTAAGACATGCATTTTTACCAGGTTTGAGAATAGGGTATATGATAGCAGTTTTCCAGTTAGAAGAAAAATGGTTTAGTTTTTGAATAGAGTTAAGTAAGTAAGTATGAAGACAGCTTTCAGTGGGAAGTGTTTGATCATTTTGTTATAATGGCATCTTTTCCTGGAGCTTTTTTAGTATTGAATTTCTTAATATAGTCAATTTCTAATGGTGGTCCTGGGTTGCTGAGGAGTTAAGTAACTGGATTTTGAAAAAAAATTTGAATGGTTTTACGCACTTCTCTAAATTAAAATTGGGGCCAAATTTGGCTGGTCTTTCATTACTTTGGAAATTTTGTTCAAGTGTGGTTGCGAGAGCTTCAGATTTAGGTTCATCTGTGTAAAAGCTGCCTGCCACTGTGCAGAGTGTGTGGATTGGGCTACATTTGCTTTTTAGGAATTTGGTTTGCTCTAAAGGGAATTGTCCTGAATGTTGAGAGAAGAAAGTTGTTTATGCCAGGATTCCTGAGAGAATTTACGAATTTCTTTTTTAATAATTTTTTGAATTTTATTAAGCTCAGATTTTATTAAAGAGTCAAGGGTTCTTTAGAATTGTTTTCCAAGGCTATTTAATTTTAAAATACCTTTTAATGTGTTGAAAGATAAAGGTTCTATTTTGTTTTTTGTGGGTGGAAGCAGATTTGTGGGCAAGGGTGATTTCTATGAATTTTGTTTCTAAATTTGTAGGGGTGTTGATATTCGAAAAATTTAGGATATTGATATTTTATTTTTGATAAAACTTTGGGCATTTGGTGTGAGGGGGGGCTCAATTTGATTTTTCATGCTGCAATTTTAAGTCTAATTGGAGAAAAACAGAGTTATGATCACTAGATAGGTCAGGGATGGATTGAATTTTAAAAGGATAGTTAAATTCTTTGACAAGGACGAGGTCTAAAGCGTTTGCATATTTATAGTTGAAACGTGAGGAGGGGAGAAACTAGTTGAAGATTATGCTTGTCTGAAAATTTAATAAGATTTCCTCTAACGGAATTGTGTTGACAGTTCCAATAATTATGAGTGGCATTAAAGTCACCAAAAATTATGCAGTTATTGATAATTCTGAAGAGTTTTTCAAGATCACTTTTGAAATGGTTTTTATTATAGAAGATGGAGAGATATGAATGGAGATAACAGCAATAGGAGAATGGTTTGGAGGACTAAGAAGAATTGTAATGACTTCGAAATGTTGGAGTGGTGGGAATGACAGGCAATAGTGTGCAAATGTGTTTTTGACAAGGATGATTGTTCCTCCTACAGCGTGTTATTGGGTGAGATGGTCATTTCTGTATGAGATGTAATTGGCCAAATCTGAATTTTGATTTGGCCTCGTATATGTTTCCTGAAGTAGGATAACGTCTTGGAAGTGATTCTCTATGAAGTCTCGCAACTCAACAATACGAGACGTTACTCCGTTTGCATTCCGGTAGCACAGATTGAGGCTAATTGAGGAGTGATGATTTGTCCTAATCCTTATTTGGGTCAAGTATTGCCTCAACCAAGGCATATTTCTTTTCAGTCAGCGTTTTTTCAGATTGAATTTGTGGTAGTCTTTGGATAAATCCTGAAATATTATTAAGCATACTAGCAATAATTATTACTATATAAACTGAGATGTCAAGGTCTATTCCGAAATTTTCTTGGTTGTTTTCTGCATTATTTTTGTTGTAATTTTGATTTTTGTTATTAAGGTTTAAGAGATTTTTCTTGCTCATGTGGGGAGGCTCAGTCCTGGTAGGGATCTGAGCCACAATCTGTGATGAGGTCTCTGATTGCAGAATATTAATTTGTTGTTCAGCTGGAACTTTTGCCTATGCTTACTGGGCAAATGAGATGTTTTCTCTTACTAGGTTTCTTTTAAAGTTTATGGCGTATTGTCTGGAACCTTTCGGTAGCTTTGGATATTTGGGGCATCCACTCCATCAGGCTGTGCATCTGTGAGCTTCACAGTTTATGCAGAAGGTTCTTTTATATCACAGTCTCTTGTAAAGTGCGTGTGACCACATTTAAGGCAACGTGGTGCCATATAGTAGTTATCTAAGCTGTGGTGAGGAAAGTTACACGAGTAACACTGGATTACTCCGTTACCACGATAAGTTCCAATTCTAACAGTTATAAAGCTTAATATGTCCATATTCAAAAAATTTTCATCACCGTTCCTTCTTGGGAGAATAACTAAAAAGACTGGTAGAGGAAGTTTTGATCGACAATTTGTAAGTTGTTCAACTTTATCTGAGTTAAAGCCTATCTCCAATAGTTGCTCCTAAATGTCCTCTTTCAAGCTCTTATAAATTATGCATTATTTTACATTTTAACTAATTTTATACCTTTTTATTGGTTTTTGAAAAGCTTGATTTGAAACTTTTTTTGCTTATATTTTCTATTTCAACTCTGACGTCCTAGGTCATATTTGTCTGCACTCATGCCCTGTTTTCTTGAGCTTAGGCATATCTATGATGTGCTTGTCCATCACCACAACGGTGGCCGTCGCCCGACGCATTAGCATCTTTCTCGTCCCGAGTCTGTACATGGAACAAATCAGAGAAACCTCAAGACATATTATCGCATTCTTGGAAATTATCTCCTTGGGTATATTCCTATCTCGTAAGTAACAGCATTTTCACTTTTAATTTTTACTTGTAACTTAAAGTTTGCATTCGTGCTGTTTAGAAGTCAAAATTTTCTGTGTCTTGCAACAAGATCGAATGAGAATACGAATCAACACCACGGGTAACTTTTTCAAAATGAAATCCAAACCTTAAGATATCTTTTACATAGCCTGGTGAACAGATCTCTTTCTCTCTAATTTAAGGTGATGGAGAATATTATGCCATTGCCGCCGAACTGCCAAAATACCGTCTGCCTCATAGATGGACAATAGTATTTAATAATTTTGGTGTTATCAGGGATAACATTCATGGCTTGAAAATCGAGGACAAACGCAGTTCCATGTTTGATGGTCATCAGGTCTTGCCTTAGGATGCCAATAACTAGATAGTGGGAAAATGGACTTCATAAAAACTGTATACCCAGGTTGCTCTAAGCTCTGCTATGTATATTTAAGATTTTATTTTAGGCATTGGTTCTAAAAGCACTGCTTCACCACTACAACTACCGTGGGTAGTGGTTGGGAGACCCAAGCGCACCAACCTGCTCAGCAATTCTTATTTTTGACCTGGATATTTCCGTCCTGGTCAGCAGAGCATTAATTGTTTTTATCATGTTTATTAGGTATTTGCCAGATACAAAGGACTTAACTCTCCCGATGTCTTAAGAAAGCTCTCCAGTGCTTGCCCATAAATTGAAGATAACGATCCACTGGACCACCCAAGACGATAATTTGCGTTTATAAAAAGAACACGAAGTCCATCATATAAATGATCTTCGATGCCACCTTTTGTAGGATAAAAAAAATTTCAGAAGAGCCAACAGCAACTTCCTTGGTCTAATAAAAGTCGGTTTTAAAAACAATGCATCAGGCAGTGAAGATGGAGTCTTGGGCCACACTAAAGGAGGTAATGAGCACTTAACTAGATCCTATCGGCGTGGAGGTATACGACAAGGATATCAGTAGGGAGGTCTATTTTCAAATGTAATTACTTACCAGCAAGATCGACCTTAGTTAGAGAAAATAGTGTACAACGTTCAAGGGCCTGAAGGCTTAGTCCCGGAAAAAGGTGACATCCAAAAATGTAGAGATGCTCCCAGGGATTCCGAGGAACCTCCAATTTTGGTGAAATAATGTCTCGAATACAGCAATACATCCTTCCAGTGGTAGTAAAAGGGACTTCAAAATATCCTCAATTGCCATTTAAGTGTTCAATAGCTTATAAATTACCACTCAGAAATCCCTTTCCTTCTTGGAAAGAAAGATTTTGTAAAGGATTTTATGAAATTTATTTGTAGGTCAAGATCACTTGCAGCTGTTCTCTTCTACAACAACGCCAAAAGTTAAGACGCCTTACCAACTAGCCAGAGAGACGTCTTTTCAGTCTAGTTGGTAGGAGCGCAGCAGAAACAGACCAATCGATTTTCCTTCGGACTCACTGGACCAGAGTTCGAAACAACCAGCCACCGACGGTACTTCAAAGCCAACAAACACTCTCTCCCCCTGCACGGGGGAGAAAAAAATTCTCCCTAGGTTTCGGAGAAACGTCTTATGCTGAAATATATTCAAAATTTCTTGAAGCTCACCTGCCGTGTCTACAAATAAAATATCATTCCCAAAAAAGGGAATGATACCTCCTTTTTACCTCCTTTGGCAAGACCGATATCTTCTGACAAGTAGTATTAAAATTTATTTAGCTAAATGAAAAAGAATGGAAAACAATGGGTCTTCCTGATGAACGCAACGGGTTGGCTTAATTTTTGGTAGACTAAGTATCAGAACTCGAGGATACTCCAACCAGAGAAGTAATGATCAGGAATGATAAAAGTGATGAAAGGAGTAGTCCGAGAGAGAACCCTATTGAGAGTTTCATAAGATAATGAACCAAAGACTTTCTAAAACTTTATAGAAGCAGCGTGAAGATCTTTTTCATTCGTGCAGTTCCACAAGCAGTCGAGTCGAATTCATCATCAGATGATACATAGGCACAAACTCTTTTGGAATTTGTCTGAAGCAATGAGATTGATTAAAGGAATATCTAAAATCTTTTTAAAGAGCCTTGCCAGAATCAATCCTAATAGATATGGGCCATTATTGAATAGGATCGTCAAAAGGATATTTTAAGATAAAAGCCATCCTGGGAAAGAGAAATTAAGTTTTGTTAAAAACTTCTTAGTACGATTCGAGGCCGCGATAGCCTAGCGGTCATGGTCACGAATTCGGGGTCTGTAGTTTGCAGCTGCTTTTTACATTTTCCGCGTGCATTGGTTTTCATCCAGTCGAAGGTTTGAGTCTTGATTCCACTAAAGACCTATAGTGCAGCCGGGGTCGATCTGTCAAGCCTCAAAATCCTCCCGAAGGCGTGGTGTGGAAGTTAGGAGGGAGGATGCCAGCTCGGGTGTTGTCTTCGTCGCTTAACCGAGATTCAAAATAACGAGATAAATCACCGATAGCTCTCGTGTTGCTTTTTGTATGATGTTAATAAAACAAACCAACCAATCTTGGTATGATTCCTATTCTGCGCGGTAAGTCGATTGGATCCGGATACCGAACTCGTTGGTGCAAAACTTGAAAACGATTGCTATCCAGGCCCCCACAGTTCCAACAATGAAATTGATGTAAACATTAAATTTGGAGACCGATTTAGGTAGTTTATACGCTAGTTCATTCTAAAATGTTTTTGAGTGCTCCGAATTGAAAGCTATATCGACTAAATCTTACAAGTTAGTCTATGACTTGATTAATTTTGTAGCGTCAATAACGCAAAACAAATATCAAGGAAAACGAGCAGTTTTTTATTCGATTCTGCTCGTTCATCTATAGTTTGTTAAATACCTAGATCTTTTGCCGTGAAAACTGAGTTGGTGTGCTGTATTCTTCTATTTTGGAAATCGTTATGTTTCATTCGTATAAATGATATATGGAAGATCTGTGAAATGTTGAAACGGACATTGTCTCGTTATCGATGTTCGAACTACGAAGAATGTGCATAACATTGTCCTAAACTGTCAAGATGCCTCGGAATAATGTTTCCACTCGCAATTTGAGTTACAAAAATTTTATTATCTAGTATTTTGATTTTTTTTTCCCATGCAAAATTTACTGTCCAGCCAACTTTAAAGGCGTGATGATTAGAGTCCAAAGCAAAAGAATGAACATGAGTTTGAGAGCTTTCTTTTAAAAATTATACATTTTAATGCTCCATTTTTTGATTTGATTTATTGTCGAAATGCCTTGTTTGGCTAAGAAATAATAGAATAAGTAACTCTTATTCCAATAATCACAACTTTCATAATCCCGCTTAGAAAAATATACTCCTAGATATTTGGTCGAAGAGTACCATGAAAGAGGAACTCAGCCAATACAAGGATGCACTAATTTTTTTTATTTGAAATTTCCGCTAATGTACTTCTATCAGGGCTCAAAGAAGTTTACAATTATCTTAACGTTATGTGATTCTTTCCAGAGAATTTATTAATTTTTCACTTACCATATCGAAGGTACTGATGAGAGCAATAAAACATTATCCACATAGAATGAGCATTTGACTCCTGACTCCAATGTTTCAAAAAATCATGCAAACAGAGTTTATGTACAATATGGAGATAATACTTCCTTGAGGTGAATATTCTTCAGAATAGCTTATTTCAATGCAAGACAACTCTTTAAGTGGATTAATTTCCATGGTTTGTTTCTCAATTTTGTATCTACTATTTCTTTAAATATTAAATGTTTTTTACACCATTGGTTCTCAAAAGGGGGGTTAACCCCCCTCTACATGGAGGCTATGAGAAAATGCTGAGGGGTGATGAATATATTTCGGGCAGTTAGGAGCGGTATGAACATTTTTTGTAATTCAAACATAATCTTAAAATCCCCCAAAAATTTATTGAATCAATCATCAAATTTACTTCATTTGTACCAGGAATTAAACTAACGTAGTGACGGCTATAAAACCAAAATGTTTCATCCCTAAGTTTCCTAGATCTTTTTTTTTCAACACCGATAATTGTTTCCACTGTACAAACGAAAGCAAAATGAAGGAGTTCAGCAATTTCTCATTGTGTTATTGATGATGGTTTCGTCTTTGTGTGTATTGACATAAAATGATATTCAACACTCCCTATCGAGAAGATGTTAGGAAATACAGTGAGACCAGGTGTTCTTCACACAATTCTCAGAATGGGGGGAGGAAGCTGTCTGAAGCAAAAAATATTTCTAATTTCGTTTTTGAGAAAAGATTATTGCAGGCAGGATGAACTCGGGAAAAAAAACTCTACTCTCATGGCCGATCCTAACCTACACAGTTGCTACGTCAGCTGTTTTCCTTCGCTCATCAGGTCTATTTATCGCAGCGAATGTTTTCAGCTACATTATAGTATGAAAGTTTGGTTTGTTCCGTGTTTTTCGTGTTGGGTTTCGTTCGCTTCATTATTGTTTTCTCCGCACTTCCTATTTACTTTTATTGTTTATTTGGCCCTGTATGCTTGGTACGTGCACTTATTAATTCTTTAACGTAAATTATAATAAGAGAAACTGACATTTTTCCCTCATCATATTTTGTTGCCGCAAATAATGTCTGTTAAACAAAAGAAATTTTGTCTTTACAATGTCATGTTCTTGAAGGTCAAATTTGTGCGCAATGATGATTTCTTCAATTGCCATCAACTGGCAGATACTATTGTATCTACTATGTAAAAGTGTTTTTTATTGAGGCAATGAAATCGTCTTATTTATAAGAGCATCTGCAAAAAGATCATTTGGCCAAACAAAAATTTGTAGTTTTTCTCGAACGTGAGGGACAAGTTTCTGAAGGTACCATCGGTATCTGGGTTATTAGCCAATATCATCACAAAAATGTGATGGTTTGATAACTTATGATGTTCCAAAATTAATAGCTTATTAATAAGCAGTCTATATGTCGATGCTTCTTTTACAGACAAAATATTTCTTGTTCGGCCGAGGAAATGTTTTTTTTTTTTTTTGGATAAATATGCTATGTAAATAGTATTCAATTGCATTGATTCACTGAACTTTAATTAGCTTTTAAGATACTCCATATATTTTACTTCTGTATTTAATCTAGTACTCAGCTGCATAATCTGAAGAGCTTTTTCTCCTATTTTACAGAAGTGGTGATTTTCTATTTTCGAGAACCTAGCTTCGATCCTTTAGATGAAAATTACTGCGAACGTGTCTTCTATTTCGCTACCTATTACTCGAATATTGTATTCTCTGTTTTAGCCATTTTGTGGAATCTTCAGAATATCATTGAAAAGATAAAATATCTCCGAAGATTTGTGACTCGGAGGATCTGAAGCGTTTGAAAATGAGTACAACCTTTTTAAAATTTCGTTGTGTATTTTACTTCTCATATATTAAGTGCATTGTTGTTATGCACATGACTAAGAAATATTTACAATAAAATATTTCCTCTTCAAGAAATAAATAGATTTAAAATATTTTTTGCTTCCTATATCATTCCATTTAGACTTAGTTTTTTTAAAGGATGTATCATTTGAATGAGGAACTCCATCTGCCTGAAATAAGTGTCCTACAGAGAAAATTCTTTAAATTCCTATCTTGAAATATTCTTCGGCTTACGCACTTAAACCCTCCACTTCCGTACATCAAATGCACCCCAACTCCAATCATGCCACATTCTATCTTTGCCAGATTAAGGCATTCGCCTCGAAGTTTCCATTTACTACACAAAAGGTATTACAAGGCACTAGAGGCAATACTAAAAATATAAAGAGACTTAGATCTGCATACTCTCTTATTCACTTCATCTGCGTTACAGACGAGATCCTTTTACTTAACTAAAACTTTTTTTAAGTCTCCTTGAAATTGTTATTCCTAGTAAGTCTTTAAATAATTGCTAAAGTGTGTGTGTTACTTTTGAATCCGACCTCCTTTGCTCATTCGAGATAAATTCTCGAAGGCTTATCTGACCAGAAAGTCGTAAATGTCAGGTGCATCCAGGAAGACAATAAATCATTTCCCACTAAACCTATGATCATAACCTAAAAATATCTTACTTCGATGCTAAGAAGTTGGCTCTTGCACCTAATTCTTGAGAGTAAGAAAGTAAATTTTGAGCAAGAACCAAATCGTTGTTGCTTCCCGAATTGATATTACTTCAGTTATCTGTCCTTCAATAACCGTCGGGGATAACTTTCTTCAGAGAAATAGGTGAATGGTGACTCCTAGAGGCACTCTAGTATTCTTTCGTGGCTCAAGCCCTCTTGTGACGGGTGTAGGAGTCAGGAGAAAGGTACCAGCTAGGGTATCGTCATTTCAACGAGGTTCAAAATTATGAGGTCCATCGGCAATAGCCCTCGTGTTGCTTCTAGTGCGACGTTAATAAAACCAATCATTGAAACTTTCCCATAGGATTTACTATCTTTGGTTAACATGGCCTAACCTTGGTTAACATGGCCTGTTCCCCGGGATACCTTAGCAATCCTTCTCTATTTTCGATTCTCTATTTTATTATCTTTTTCGCCTTTTTTCCATTTCTTAAGAGTCTAGATCAAAATTACACCTATTTTTACGTAGCATAGCCATTACTGGCTCTTACGCCATTAATTTCCAAAACTATTTACACTCCGAGTTCACCGTTTTGTGGGGGGGGGAGGGTGATGCATGTTAAATTTAGTCGAAATCTCCCGTTATCGTGGTGTCAGTTTGGAGAGGGAAATACTAGCTTAGGTGTCTTCCAAGTCACTTCAGGAAGGTTCTAAATAATGAGGTCTATCGATTGACGATACACGTGAAACGACCAGACCGGATATGATAAAATAGTCCTGTTGTAGATCATGCATGTCGTAAGAGACGACTAAAATGGGTAACCAGAGTCTGGGGGAATAGCCGGGCACCCTGCCCCAGGGGATTATATCAGGGGACTTCAGAGACTGCCTTTAGGTAAATTCGAGCATCATGACCCCGAGGCACCTTAGTGATCTTTTTTCCTATGGGTTTTACTGTCTTTAGTAAATACGAGTGGCGCACACCCAGGTTACCTTACAGATCCCTCTCTATTTTCGATTTTCCTTGTCAACCAATTTTTCTCTTTTCTCAATTTTTCTCGCTTGACAAGATAACAGTTACATCTTATTTGGCGCAGCATAGCCACACCTGGCTCTTACGCCAATAACCTTCACTTTTATTCACTCATTCGCTCGCTCATCGTTGAGCGATGTTATAAAACAATCGCAATTAACAATGAGCCGTGGTTTCCAACCTTTATTTCCACTGACGAAACGCTGTGTAGCGGTGCTGATGCACGTTAAATCTGATCGAAGTCCCCCCCTCAAGGGTAGGGTGTGGAGGTTTTTTGGGGGGGAGGGAAGGTAGGAGCCACCTCAGATATCCTCCTCATTACTTGACAGAGGTTCAAAATGAAGAAATGTGTCACCAATAGCCTTGATGTTGCTTTTAAATGCGACGTTTATAAGTGATCAAAATCTCTCTCTCTAAATTTTTCTTTTTCAGTTGAGACGAGAGCCCCAAAGCAAATTATCATTTATTCTTCAGATCGTGTGCCTTTACTCGTTTCCTTGTGAACTATAACATGTATAAAAGATCAGATCGACTTTACGAGGAAAGGCACTGATGATTTCAATTTAAATTAATTCTACCTTCAAGTCACTCCAGGGTCACTAGTTGTATATAATAAAACTAGGAGATTCTGACATCGTCTTGTTTAGTTGTTCGGTATTCCAAGTAATATGTCTGGAACTGATCTCTTCTACATCTACTAATAAGTTCTCACTTGCACTCACAAACCCAGCAGTCATCTGTACGGTGAAGGGTATGTGCATTTTCAAAATTATACTGAAAAATGACAGGATCAAGTAATTGCTGATGGAGCGGTGAAAAAAATCACAATAAAATGTATACCTTCTTCCTGATAAAAAGGGGGTTAGGAGAGTCTAGCACTTTAAAAGAATCTTAAAGAGTTCAGTTCTCTATTGGGCGAGTACAAACGTGTTACAAGTTCTAAGCCTATCATTCGAATGTCAGTCGACAATGATCTTGAGCCACTGATATGTTCTATGTTTGAGTAAGAATAAAAAGAAGGTGAAATACCTCATGTTGGTGATTTGGAAAAGAAGCATTTTCATTAAGTAAACTTTCTCGATGACCTTCGAAAGTGTTTGACACTTAAACACTTAACCCTTTCAGGGGCTGTGGTATATTCCTTATACTACATATTTAGCACCCTAAAAATCTCTAAAATACTTTTTTTCCCCACACATTTATCTTCAAATGGTAGCTTATAATGTTATTTACTTAAACTAGATGGCACAACCATGTAGAATGACTAAAAAAATTATAGTTTTGAATCTAATGAAAGTTCCTAACAAGTGGTTGTTTCATCCCGAACAGAAATGTTTCTGAAATGAATTGAAAATTTTAATTTCATCAGCTAACCAATCTCCATGTTTGAAAATTTATATAAATTCTGCTAATTACTCAAAACAAAATATATAAAGTATTCGTTTCATACTTCAAATTTAGATAAGTACGGGCATCATGACCTCGAGGCACCCTTGTGATCTTTTCTTTCCCATGGAATTTACTGTCTTTGGTAAATACGGGTGACGCACTCCGGGTTACCATAACGATCCTTCTCTATTTCCGACCCTCCTTCTTGTCAACCAATTTGTGTCTTTTTTTCAATTTTTTCACGTCTAGACCACAATTAAATCTTGTTTGGGGCAGCATAGCCATATCTGGCTCTTGCGCCATTAAATTTTACATTCACTCACTTATTCATACTTCAAACTAAGTGGTATAAAATTTATAATGCCTGCCACACAGAGAGTTGAGAACAACAGATAGCAGCACTAAGATTTTTGATTCAGACTGATATGTGACGGTTCATTTTATAATATAAAAATATAGAGATCTATTTATGGGCTATAAATTGCCAGTGAGGCCAAAATCAGTCTTATTCTCCGAATTAAAGAAATTTAAATCAGGAAAAAAAGTTCTGTTACAAAGCTTTGCAAAGAACAGAATTAGCCACCTGAGGTGCATATTTTATAATTATTATTAAATTACTAAATTAAATAAAAGAATTAAATGTAAACGATGAAATTTAAAGAAATGGGCAACAGTAAACTTTCCGATATTAAAATTAAAGAAAACGATAAATTATTAAATTGAATATGTTTAAGATAAATATAATTAAAATTAAGACAAGCGATAAATTAAAAAAATGAATATATATTAGCTCTATGCATTTAAAATTAAAACAAACGAAAAATTGTTAAATGGAATATATTTAAGATAAATGTAATTAAATGTGAAACAAAGATAAAAAATTTGAAAAATGATCTGGTAAGCCAAAACGCTTCACCTAAAACAATAGCCCTTCGATGGCTAATAAAAATTTATCAACGCTGTGCGTGCCCACGAAAAGACAACAAACAAAAGCTCAGGGAAAAAAAGGATTTCTCAAAACCTAAACTATTGCAAAAAAATCTAACAAAGCAAAGACGGAAGAAAAGTCTTCGCAGACATCTAAGATAGAACTGGTTGAAGACAGCAGATTGAGGACTTGTTGTTGATAGACATGAGACTTGCAAACGATAATTGATGTATAGTGTCAGGATGAAATAAAAGTAGACAATAAGCTGCCAACAGTATTGATTCATTGCCTCTAGAGGTGAACTTTATTAAAGAATATAAATAAACTAAGATGTAAATCATTGAAGAAAGGTATTACAAAAGTTACAATACAGCAAAGAGTTACCCGCTTTGTCAGAAGAACAGAACCCTCAGCGTGCAACCCATAAATACTTCAGGATAAGGAGGGCTGACCTTTTATTCTTTTTTTTTGACACATTTGTCCATCGCATATGTGAGAGTGTATGTTTCGAATGTGAACAATTACCATGTACGGCTGGTTTTTGAACTATTACGGATCTACGCTTATTCTTAATTTTATTTATAGTAGCCTTATAATCTAGTTTAATTAATTTTTTAAATATATATTTCTAAAAAAAATATTTTTAAAAGAATGCCACACGGAGACTTGCTTGGCTTAAAGAACTTGCTTGGCTTAAAGAGCTCCCTTGTGATGGAACGGAGTTACAATTAGAAACAGGTGAGGAAGAAAATACCTTTACAAGTATATGCAATAAAAATATGCCTTATTTTAAATAAAACTGGTATGCATTTCTACTAAATTTGGTTTATTAAGTTTATAATATAGTTTTATCATTAAATTATGAAAATCATATATGTATACAAAAAGTTATACTTAAATTAACACATTTTCGCACAAATTATCATTCATAGAAATAAAAAAATACATCCTAAAGTTCTCATTTAAAGAAAAATAAAGTTTTGTGATTCTAATATTTCCTAAATTAACTAAAATAATATACTTTTTTTTATGAAAGTATTTAGTATTGCTTCGAAGGAATACGAAACAGCGAGTGTACAAAATAAGATGTCCTAGAGGGGCGGTGGTATATTATATATACCTGGTCTTAAAAGTCAGAAAATAAATGAAAATTAAATTTACCGCTTGGTATTGTGTCCTTTTATCATTATTCATTCATATCAGAAGAATTTTAATTAAAATTTAATGTTTTTTATATACTGCCCCTCAAAGGGTTAAGTCAATTTGAGGCAAGAAAATTCGGAAAAGCCATCGTATTACTGCAGGTGAAATCTAATTTATATAGAAAACAAAATTTTAAAAATCAATTAAAAATTTCTATGCAAAATTTTGCATAGAATAAATTTAGCCACCCAAGATGCACGTTTATTTTTATATTAAATTCCTCAATTTAAATATAAGAATTGAAGTAAATTATAGTTTTCGAGAAATGGATGATAGTAAACTTTTCTGAAATTAAAATTAAAGGAAACGATAAATTATTAAATTGAATACATTTAAACCAAATGTAATCAAAATTGAAACAAACGACAAAAAATTGAAAAGTGATCATGTATGTCAAAAGTAATCCATCTAAAACAATAGCCCCCAGGGTGGCTAATAATAGTAAATCAATATTAAAATCATTTGATCCCAAAACATTCCAAGAATGAAGCCAAACTAAAAAGACGTAGTTTGAAATTCTTGAGGCAAAAAAGGGAGGAGGGGGAGGGGGAATCACAGCCGTCTTAAAATTTTGAATAATGTTATTCTTTTCAATTATATCTTGACTTGGAGAACATTTAGTTCAAAGTCATTTCTAACTCTCTCACACACACAGACTGTAGTTTTAAATTCTATTTTTGTCTTAAACGGTCTTATACTCTTACATAATTGGCAAAATGAAACGAATAGCTAATCCCATAAACATATCAAATAAGAATATCAATTTTGAAAAATCTTAAAAGTATGTATATTGCTTCTGATCCTAATCGTTTGTTTTAAATAAAAATATATCTTTCGATATTAATGTGTTTTTGTTCAACTTTATATCTAATTTATATCTAGTATAATTTAGAGTTATAATATAATATTTCAAAATTTGCCTTTTTAATACTTTAGTAAATCACATTAATTCTTTTTTATTAAAAAAGGCATTTTTAATATTAGAAAATAAAATTTTAGAACAGCTTTTTTTATGATTAAATATATCTTTTTTCAATGATGGAAAATTAAATATTAAACAGTTTTAATGTTAGGAAAATAAGTTTTGAAAAACAGAATATTTTTTCTTAATGTTAGAAAAATAAATTTTCAATAACAGAAAATTTTTTCTTAACGTTAGAAAAATAAAAATAAAAACATTAATATAACTTTTAAAATAAAATGCTAAGCAATTTTTATGTTAGAAAATAAATTTTGAAAAACATAATATTTTAATGGTAGAAAATAAAATACATATTAAACTTAGCAGTTTTAATACTAGAATGTAAGAAATTAAACTTAACACCTTTTTTATAATTAAATAAATTTTTATGTAATAATATTTTTTAAGTAGAAAATTCATTTTTAATGTTATAGAAAATTTTAAACATAACGTGCTTCATGTTAGAAAAATATTTTCAATATAATTTTTTTAGAAAAAGTGATAAATATCGAAAAAGTTTTAAAAAATATATTTTAGACTAATTGAAGAATATTATTTTTATTTAACAACATAAAAGAAATCACATCCATAATTTTATTACTACACAATAATGTACTTCGAATAGAGCAGAAACTATCTATAGATACAAGCCAAAAGTGCATTATTTACTCGTTTGATAGTACTGTTAGAGTGATTTTTTTTAAGAATATGTTAATTTTATCAAAAGAGATTGTAGAAACATGAATTGTTGTCTTTTAAAATTATGTGTTTTGGTTAAATAACGATTTTTCTCTAATTAAATCCTAATAAATAAATGTTACAAAAAAAATGTAATTAGTATTATTCAACAAAAAATTAATCATCATATTTTGTTACACATAGTTAAAATATTACATTGTAAGTTATTTATTTGAATTCTAATGTATACTTCAAAATTTTCTGCTTGTATACATAATACTATTAAATGCATAAGAATAGAAATCGTATATTTTCTCCCCTATCAATATCATTCTTTTTAAGAATATTGAACAGCATTCCTAGAAAACAGATCAAAGTTCCTCACGTGTTCTCATATCTCCTCCAACGTTTACCCATAATAAGAAATTTTAACACAACATGTCTTCAGAATCCTAAGATAAGATAGCATGTGTCGTCAAGGTAGTAAGTTAAAATTCAGCATTTCTCACATTACTAAATTATTAATTAAATAAAACTAAATATAATTAAATAAATGAATAAAAATAATAGTAAAAAAGTATCTATATAAAATCTATGTAATATACCTAAACAGCAAAATATAAAGGAAATGTACGACAAAGTGCAACAAAAAATCTTATAGAAAAATAGTATAATCATTACAGTGTTTTTTTATTTTTTATAATGTTCAGGTAAAGTTAGCACCAATTTTCGAAAATTTTCAGTTAAAGGCAGTTGTAAAAATAATCATTCCGTTACCATACATTTTACGCAAAAAAAATAGCTAATATTTATCATCCTTGTTCAAAGTTTGAATCAATTTTTCTATACATCACTAAAAATATAGATATAAATTTTAGAAAGAATCTTGAGTATAATCTTAGTAAGTTTCAAAGAATGTAGTCAAATTCAATGAATAACAATATGACTTTGTTTAGAAATTCTAAATAGATATTCAAAATCAGCAATATTATAAGTAATTTTTCTATAAACTAATTGTTTATAAATAATGCAATTATTCTATAATTTAAGATGATCTAAATTAAACAAACTAATTTACTCAGAATATATTAATTCAATTAATGCATTTAATTAAACTAAGTAATATCCGATCCCGCTACTTTACGTATAAGAAAAAGAACCCAGTATTAATTTTTTTTTTCAATTTATTCAGATTGTATTAGCTACATTTATTTTAAGTTATGCAAAAACCTTTAATATTTATCTTCAATATAAACACAACTAGCTTGATCATATGTAGATAATATTCCAGTAAGATTAAAATACATCGGGCCAAATTTAAGGCAAAATTCTCTGTAAAAATATGTATTGTACAAAGTGACAAGTTGAATAAACAGGGGTTTCATAGTTTCTTTGCTCAGGGTTCACAGAAAAACTATTTCTAGAAGAAAAAATCTAACTTGATAGTCAGCTGTATTAACATTATATGAAATAAATTTATTATTCGTCAAAATTGCTAGAGTTTGATGTTTTCTTATTAAATCCAGTTTTTGGATGGTTAGTTCAAGTGCCAAGAAAATTACGAAAAGAAAGAATTCACATCGTCATATACGTAACAGATAGCATGAACTAGTAATTTTCATATAAGTTTTGCAGAAAGATGTAAAAAAATTTTAATAAGTTCAAGAAATTATAACCTTAAATAATATAATCTGACTTCGATTGTTAAATTTATTTTCGAATCAGAAAATATATTAATTTACTCATCATTAATGCTCCTTTTAAAACTTATGGAATGAATAATACAAGTGCGGAAAATATGTAAATGTTTTTTTTCTAAAAAAAATAATAAGGATATAGTAAAAATAATATAATACATCTAAACAGAAAAATATTCAGATATTAAGAAATTGTACGGAAAGTTTTTAAAAAAAAATATCGAGTTTAATAGTGCATTCATTACAAAGTTTTCTAAAATGACAAAATATAAAGTAATAATGTTTACTTAAGAAGGTAAAAGTTCACAGTGAATTCCAATATCTTTGTGTTAAAAGCAGTTTCTTATCAATTGTAATAATAATAATAATAATTTCGGAACCATACATTTTGTGCGAAAAGTAGCCAATATTTATCGTTATTGTTCAAAGCTTAAATAAATTTTTCTGTACATCAGAAAATTTATAAAATAATGTTTCGAAAAGATTAGTACAAGATATTTATTATTAGTTTCATGAAATACAGTCAAAACTCATAAGGCACAAAAAGAAAAAAATCTTAAGTTTATTTTACCAATCCATATAAAATTCGTTTAGAAAAGAATTGTTTGTAGAAATTCAAACTTAATATTTTTTCAAATATTAACAGTATATTTTCAATAAACTTTCTTGTAATTATTTCATATTTTAAGGGTTTTTTATACTAAACAATACGATCTAAATTTAGTCGGAATATATTAATTCATTTAACAAAACTTTGTTAGAAAACGAAGCATAAAAGAAAATAATTAGCTTGAGCTGTTGCAATGTAAAAAATAAATTTGTTGATTACTAAACAAGATTGTTAGACTTTAAGAAAGTGAGTTTTCAAAAAAGTTAAATGTGTGTGTGTGTCTTAAAAGAAAAATAATTCAAGAATTAATCATTAAAGAAAAAAATAATTATTATAGTAAAATAAAATCGCTGTAAAATCATTTTAAGAAATAGATCTACTAAATATTTCTAGAATTTCATATTCAAAAGAGGTTTAACTCGTTTTCCTATTCAGATAATATATAATAATTTATAGAAATGAAATGTGTGAATAAAAATTCTAACTTGATATTTTGAAATATTAACGGTAAAATAATTTTTTTTTCCAATAAACTTACTAATGATCAAATGTAATTCTTTAATAATTTAAGGTTTTCATAACTTAAGGTTTTCATACTAGACACAAATCAATCGGAATATATTAATTCATTGAACCAAAAAAAAATGCAGTTAAAAATATATATGCATATAAGGAAAAAATAAGCCAGCTGAATATTTCTATAATTTCGTACTAAAACACGATTGTTTCAGTCTTTAAAGAATCGAGTTCTATTCATTGGATTAAAAAAGCTATTACATTTATTTCCTATTCATTTAAAAGTTTGTTTCTTATAGTTTATTCATTTGAGGTTTCTTAAAATGTTAAGATATATACATTAATAATGTTAAAGCAAGGAGGTAAATTTACAAATTAAGTAAATGAAATAAAATAACCCGTTTTAAAAAATATTTTCTTTTCAGTTGTAAGAAAATCAATTATATACCTTACAATGTACGCATATATAAAAGTTTTAAAATTCATTTAGCTAATATTTAATCAAGTACAAGTAACTTTACGTAAGACATAATAAGAAAAAATTGTTCTTCTACTAATTCTTTCAAAATATATTAACTCAGTTCCTTCAAACAAAAAAGTGGATAAAATAATAATATCCAATTCATCAAACTTATACGAAGAAATCAAAAAATATCTTCTAATTAATTCAAATTAAAATACATTCATTCTGTTCATTCAAACGAAAAAAAAGTACATGAAATAACAATATCCAAACCAACAACTTTTCGTGGAAAAGAGAATCATTATTATATGTGCTTTTAAACATTAGGTTTCGTTGTACCGTGTTGTATTTTTTGTTGACATATTTTTGAAAATTAAAATACTTTATGAAGATGTTAAAACACTTCGTTCTTCAAAATTTCCACCATATCTCGAAATTCTCCTGCAGTAATTGTGATGTGAACTACCAAGTTCTCGGCGCTATGAATGGATATGTATACACCAGTGATTAGATATACACAGAAAGACGTGAAAGCGCCGGAGATCAAACAGAAAAAGACAATGGACAACCACAGCCGACCTCCTGCTGTTTAAATGTATTGGCTAAAAGATTACAAACGTCAAAGCTGTAATGATTATCGTAGAAGTTTATTGTTGGGAGTATATCTTTTCGAATATTATCGCAAGTATAGCAGCTTTGTTATTTGCACTTTACACATGGTAGCACATTCCGCCAAATACATATCTGTTAGCATCTCGTTCGCATAATCAGTGATTTTACAACCAGTGTGAAAAATAAAAGGTTTTTGCAAGAACGCTTAGAAATCTCGTGCATGTGCAATACTATCTACCATGTTTAGCAAGTATTTCCAACCCAGCTTTGCTAGGTGCAACCTGCATTGCCTACAATTTTGTAACCCTGAACTGTGACGACATACCTTACATACAGAGATATATATATAAATAAATGGTTGTATAGAGGTTGTACTACATACATACATGC
This sequence comes from Nephila pilipes, assembly GCA_019974015.1. NCBI lineage: Eukaryota > Metazoa > Arthropoda > Arachnida > Araneae > Nephilidae > Nephila > Nephila pilipes. Next base: position 289,663 of record BMAW01112533.1, read on the forward strand.
ATATGTACGTACGTATGTATGAATATATACGAAACGGAATTCCAAATTCCACTCGGATTAAGAGCAATGAAGTAGATTAAAAAATAGCATAAGTAATTTATTTCAATAAAGAGAATCTCCTTAATACAGGTTAATAGTATATGCAGCAAATTAATATGAAATCAGGGGGAAAGCAAACTTCCCAAAGAGTGCATAGTGGTTCGTATTATCCAGCAAGTAACAAAGCAAAAAAAAAATGAAAAAGTTCCGCGAAATTGTGATATTATAATTTCAGCATGTGACGGAATAGAAGAGTGATTTATGAGAAGGCTAAATTGCAATGCCTGCTTTCTATCTAATTTCGTCTCTTTTAAATGCCAAATTATAAGTCTTTAGAATCACTGCAATAAAATGTTATAAATTTTTATTGAAACCCTTTGATTTTGCTTCTTGTACATGGCGGGAATATTGGAATCTTCTACACAATAACAAGCTACACTCAGTGAAGCCGATCATTGGATAATGGCCTGTTTGTCCAATGCGAAGAGCGGATGTCAGATTGACCCGCCTTCGAGTTGGACACACTCGATTTACCCATAGACATCTTTTATTTGGGGAGAGTGCTCCCGAGTGTCCTTCCTGCCATGTCCCTTACATGATTCATCACATTTTAATTATGTGTCCTGTTTTTAATCATCATCGTCGTATTTTTTTTTCATCATCTGTTTTAAACCTATTTGACTTGATGGGGGAAACCCCCCACCATAACTTATTTTCTTTTTTAAGACATATTGGCCTTTTACACCAAATTTGAATTTTTAACTTTTAACCTGCATTTTTACTTTCTGTGAATTTCTGTTTTAGAATTATAAATTTTAATTCCTCTTAACAAATGTTTAGCGCAGCATAGCCTACCTTGGCTCTTGCGCCATAAAACCTCACAGTCAATCACTCACTCACACTCACTTTGCTTCTTGTACATAAATATGATTTGCTGAATTATTTTTCAAATAGTAGCCTCTTTGCCGCCGCCTTCTTAAAAAAATGGCTGCGTTGCCCGGGGAACACCACTTGGAGGTGGGCTACTGTCGTTCCCCGAGGGCTGTCCTCTCTCTCTTTCTCAACCGGTTGGATCCGGGACAGCCCCAAGGAGTCGGAATCGTGAGTCATCTGACTCCTCTGCCCCAGCACACCTGGGTGGGTCCTTCTGCCTGTGTCTTTCTTTGTGGGTAATTAATAAAAAAGCGTCGTCGTGCGTTGATGGTGGGGGACGTGGATCAACGCATCCACAACTAGGGACTTGACACACTCCTTGAACAATCTTTAAATATAATAATCTTTCATTGAAATTCTGAATTTGGATTCGCAAGCGATGTACGGAAAAATCAAATACTTGGTCTCTTAAACACAAAATTTGGAGGTGGTTTTCGAATAAAATATAATAAGGAATATGAAGTGAGCCAAGTGCCTTCCTGGAAGGACTTAAAGGGTAGCCGACTCACATTCGTGTTACACGTGGGGAGAACCAGGCAAACCCCGCGCAGTCGGCACGATGAAGAGCTTCATCTTCCAGTTCGAGCTTCAACGCAAGCCACTGGTGGGGCTATAAATTTGCATTGATTTAATGGGCATGGCTCAATGCTGCCATGTTAAATCTACGTCTCAAAATTTGTATTGATTTAAAAGACAATACCCAAGTTTGAATTTTTTTTTTTTTTAATTTGTCTCTTCTAAACTGCTAAGTACTTAAAAATAGGCTAAAGAATTGTTGAAATTGGTTTTTTTTTTAAAAGGATTTATCAATTCTTTTTTTTTTCGAGGGTAATTGAAATATTGGTTTGAAAATATTAATTTATAAGGATTTCGAAAAATATGTTTATATGGTTAGAATAAATATACTCATTCAAGTGGGACTATAAACTTATTCGATATTTATATCCTTTCTATAAAAATTTAAAAAATTGATATTGTAACTTTTTATTTAAGACTGTTGACGTTTTAACGAAAACATGATCATAAAGGGGGGAAAATATAAAACTTGAATCGGAAGCTTTAGATATAAGAATATTTTCGGTTTCGAAGATTACATATTATGTAGCACGTATTTGTTACTTTATTAGAAACACTATTGGGAGTTGAAAGGAAAGATAAATTACTTTTAATGAATTCTTTAGTTTTAGGGAGACTTGAAATATAATAATATAGTTAAAAATCGATCTATTTCCTATTTGAGATGTAAAAATGTAGTGAGGTCTTATACCATTCTGCTAAATTTCAAAATCGTAACATTTTAGGATCAGATAAAGGATGAGGTTCAAATTGTGAAACAATTAAGAAAAAGGAGATTTTATAGATCTTGCTGAATCAGTTAATTTTAGATGATTAGCATCTGTCTTTATCAAAACAATTTCATTCTGTAAATTAAAGTTTGTTTTCGTATTTAAAAGTCATTTTAAACTAATTATAAGAACTCTTCAAAAATAACGCAAAGGAGTGATATCGTGATAAAAATGTTGCAAATATTAAGAAAATTATGTTAACAAAAGACATATAACCTGACACATTGAAGTAACTTGTCTTAATTTTAAGCATAAAAAAAACAAACGCAGCAAAATAAACTAACAAATACAGCAACGGGATTCCAAAAGCTTATAATTATGAACTTTCAAAATCAATATAGTCATTATTTCGTTGTTTCTATGTCTCTTTCAGGTATCTATTCATTCAAGACAAAACACACAAACAATTCAAACACAGTAAAACTTAATCTCTTCAAATATTGTTTTAAAAAAATTAGAGGATCTTTAAAATAGAATGTGAAAGTTTTTTTTTCTAACTAAGGATTAACAGAATAAAATGTACGAGACGAAGAAATGTAGATTCCATATTGCATCAATTGCAGACGAAAAAATGGATTACATACCTCCTGCAGTTTTACATATTGATTATGTTAGTCATATAATATAAGATTTCTTCGTCATAGCAGTAAAATTATCATATGCGAAATTTCTGCGATTAGCATACGTTAAGCTCAAAAACAAAATCATCACTTAAGAAACAATAATAAAACAAAGGAGAAGAGGCTGTATTTACAGTTATACTTGAGAAATTAAAACGAATAAACAATGCTGTAGAGAATGATTTGCTTATATTTCTGCAATAAGCGTGATCAATATTTTATAGTGTAATTTTAGAAGATTATGTAGTTAATAATATAAATTTGTCAAAAAAATATATTTCTTGAGTAGTAATTATAGAAGCAAAAGTTCATCGACATGTTTTTAAAATCATAATCTCCGTATGTAGGACAAAGTGGTGGGAAATTGTATGAAATATTATTATTTCAAATATCATTTGGTGATTTAATCTCATATTTTGCTGATAAATTGCTCGGCAGTAAAAATATTACATTTACTCAAATAAATAGTTTGCTTTAATTGCTTCTATAAAAATAATAAATCCTTAGGTTGAGTTTGGTCATGAGGAAGAGTTGTAACTTCGTGTAAAAAGACATTGTAACTTTCTGTAAAAGAGAGTGTTGCTTTATGGTCACTTGCTAAAAGATAAGAAATATTTATCCGAATTTGTGTATTTTAGATCGTATGTCATATATTTTAGAAACGCGATTGAGAAAATACTACCAAGAGTTTAAAAATATAAATTGATATTTTATTATTATTTTCTTAAAAATTCCTAGCAGTAATGCGTAATTTTTTTTAAATATGTTTAAATAATTTTATTTAGATTTATCCTCCTTCTGAAAAACAAAATAAGTATTTGTCATCTTACTTCTACTTTATTAAAATTCAAAACATATCCAAAAATTTTGATTCATGTTATTTATATAATTATATTATTTTAAATCTTTTTTTCTAATAGACATGGCTTACTCATAAATTATTTGTCTCGTTTCTACTTGTTCATGCTTATTAAATTACTTAAGTTTCAAAAAAATTTTATTCTGTTGTCTAGATTAGTGATAGATGATTGTACAATAAATGATTTAAATTTTATGAGATTGATGCGAAATTTTCACTTCTAAAAGAGGTTCACCCTGCATATAATTTGTTTAAAATTTAATACTTTTTAATCTATTGTTAACAAAAATATATTCTTATTTTTTTTCTTTGTAATCTCTTATATTTATTTGGAGGAATAAGAGTGTTAAAGTATTATTTAAAAAATAGATGAATTTATGATAAAAATATAAGAGAGATTTATGAAAAGATTGCCTTATTTTGCTATCTTTAGAAATACAGTTTAATGTATTCAGAGATGCAATATATTCTACAGAAATACACTAAATTACCTTTAAATTACACTTCAAAGAATTTCTAAAATCTTCTAGGTTTTCCTTTCAAGGCAAAGTGGATATAAATAATTTGAAAGTGACATTTATTTCTAAGACTATTAATTATCTAGATATGAATTAGAAATATTGAAAACTAGTAAAATTAATATTCGAACTATTATTATGTTCACTGTTTAAACTATCGCAGTATTACTGAGTTTTCTTATTTTCATTCAAATATTAATACAGCATAATAATAAGGCTGTCATCAAAAATTCGTACATTACATATTGCGCATAAGTGCTTTAATAAATACTATGTAGTTGTAGATGCTGTTCTAAGTTTTTTTTTTTTTTTTTGTACGAATTCCAAAATGAAGTAAATTTTTAACTATCTGAA
>BMAW01112533.1:301301-339657 GCA_019974015.1 Nephila pilipes
AATTAATAATACATTAAAATCCAATTCTAAATATTGCAGCAAAAGTATTATTTTACACAAATAAAGCAAAATGTTTTGATCATGCTTGTTTGACATTTCTTATCGTATTCAAAATTTCCGAAAGATGGCATTATTATTCATTTTCGTTTTTCATTTTCCGTGTCTACTAATTTGGTGGTTTTTCTACTTTTAACTTTGTTATATCTCATTCATTTTTTTGAATTGGTTAAAATTTTATATTTAATCCCTTCTTAAAACTGATTTATAACAATTATTTTTTTTTTTTGTTTATGAAATTTATCTTGTACATATCTCTAGGATTTCATTAGTATTTTGATTAATTATTTCTTCCTTTTTGGTTTTCTATCATAATTCTTTTAAATATTTGGTTTTATAACTATTTTTTAAAAATATATTTTGCATTTTTTATTATTTATTCCATTTTCTTATGACATGTCATCTTTCTAGATGTTCGTAGTTTATAAATGAAAAAGTTGAAATTTCTACTGCTCAGACTCTTTATGTTATACAACCTTACATTTTTTTAAAAAAATTTACTTTTCTTGCCATCATCTATACGGATATAATTTATTACATATCTTGAACATTTTAAATTTATAACATTTTTACAAATTCATCATTTCTTATGAATTTAGACATACATAAATTAATTAGAATTTTTCTATTTTTTCTTTAAAATTTTCGTTCTCTCCTCTTAATCTTTCATTTCATGTACCGTGCACTTTCTTTTCTTTCAAATATTATATATTATTTTGAATTATATTTTTATAATGGTTTTACAAAGTTTAATTATTACTGTATAAACAACAGTACTAGTAAATGTTTAATTCTTATATTTAGAATCTATTTATAGCTTTTATAATATTAAGTATGATTAATTTTTCTTTTGGTGTTTTTAACCTTAACTGATACTTATCGTATTAAATCAAAAAAAAAATCCGATTTTCTTTTGTGCTTAATTCAATCGAATTTTTGAGTTAATCGGTTTTTATTTAGTTATTACTGAAGGAATAATTTGGCCGTTAAATATAGAATGAACTGCATCAACAATCTTTAGACAAAGACAATATAAATTATTTTACAATCCATTACTGTACACAACCTGGGTTTTTATTCTTTTTAATTTTTCCATTTCTGTAAATTTCGTTCATTTGAATTCAATTCACTATTCTTTTAAATTTACATGTTTTTTCTAAATTTATCTAAGACATTATTTCTGTAGTTAATATATTTTTATATAAACTCTTTTTTTGTTCTTTTTATGTGTCTTTCACACTTATATTTATAATACACTAGTGTACAGAATAATTTTAACTAATATTTTACTAAAAATAACTTTTTTTAATCTGATATTATACTATGTTTTATTTTTAACTTTCATACTTATTTTAATTCTTTCTTCTCTTTTTGAAATAATTGTCTAATATTTTAGTAAATTTAAGTTTTTTTACTTCACTTATTTCTAATTGGTTATATATATATATATATATCTGTATTCTTCTTTTAATATATTTGAATTACCATCAGATGAATCTTTAATTCTAATCTATATGCATTCAGCGCTTTTTTGGAAATATGGTGTAGAGGAAATAAATCGAAAACACGCGTAATACATAATATTAAAACTATTGTTTACGCTGGAAATATGTTATAATAAAAAATACGAATAACTTCAAACTACTTACAAATTTCTAAACAGCTTCTTCATCTTCATGCTTGATTTGATTCTAAACAGCCAAGAACAGGAAGGAAAACAGGAAACTAAATAGGGGAGAAAATTAAGATGTTTATCATTAACGTTGTATTTATTCAATAATTTAGGTTTTCATTTAATCATGAAAAATTAATCAACCTCTTTTAAGAGAAAAACAGATTAAAATCGTCAAAAAATTTCTTTTCAAGCAAAAGTCGTACTCCCTAAACATTTGTGGAATAAAACTATTATTCTAAGGACTGTACAAGAAACAATTGTGAATTTAACGGTAAGACAGTATTTTTTAAGTAAACACGATCATAGTCTTTACAATGAAACAGTCATTAAGCAGTAATGTTTTGGAAGATTATTTCAATTAAATAAAATATTTTATTTATTTAAGAGTAACATTTCTTATTCTATCTAAAAAAAAATAATGAAAGAATATACTTCGATATTTCGCAAAGGGAAAAAAACCTTTTTAATATTAGAAACAGAATTAAAAAATTTCAAAAATGAATTAAAATGTTAGCAAATCTTACCGAAACTCAGATTGGTCACACTTTTACACATTATATTTTTAAAATGTAATTTTCAAACTACTCTGTCATAATAAAACAATTCAACACAATTTGACCTCTGAAAAGTATTACCTGGTTACGAGATTAACATTAGTTTCATTGAAGTTTAATTCGAAAATTCAAATTAAGTTTAAATTCAAATCATTAGAATCAGAGCAGCAGTCACTGGAAGGCAGAAGCAACTATTCATCACTTATAAACTTTTGGCAAACCACTCTGACATTCTTTCAGAGAGCCTTTCTCCCCTTTATTATAAAAATTACAGTTTCATTCAGTGGCATGCATAAGATTTATTCCGACAATTTTCATTTCTTTCATGCACAACACATTTGACAGGTCTCTACGAAATTATCCGTTTGGTAGGTTTAGATGGGTGCTATTCACTAGGGCTTAATATATAACTATAACTATAAGTGCTTAACTATAAGTGCTTAGTTAAAAAATAAAAATTATTTTCCCCTTTTTATGAATATTATGGCTGGTAATGCTTAACATAAAAGGACCATGATTTTGTGAACGAAATTAAATCCGACTCTGTTTTTCTCTGCATTTCTTTTTTGAGATTTGAAATGATTCACCCTATCTGAGTTTCAAGCGAAGTGTTTTAGACAGAAAATCGTCCAGTTTTTCTACAGATAGTATCAATTAGACTTAAATTTCTTACAAAAACTTGGGAATATATTTAGAATGTTTTGTGAACGACGGGGCAATTAGTTCATTTTTTAGAATTCATTTGTCTCTTCCAGCATTACTTATATCTCGTACCATGAGGCACTTATTTTCTATAAACCTTATCTCTACTCCACTTGAAAATGACTTACACAGTGGCGTATCCAGAGAGAAGCAAAAGCACATAAACACCCCCAAAGAGTTTCTCTCGAAAATTAAGTATTTGTACGTATTTATTTTGTTACACTACTAGAGATATTCTAAACTTAAAGCAAAATATCATTTTTTTGACCTCGTTCTTACATATTTTTCATCACAAAGAGAAAAAAGGATTTTAACCTAGCCGATTTCTGAGAAAAAAATAGAAAAGTCTTTGCTGTCCCTGAAAGAGGGCCTGTGACACAGGTATGTAGATGAAAATTAAAGTGGGAATTCATCCCTAAAAATGCACCCCTCACAAAAGCAATTTTATGCTTATGGTTCCTTAATTATTTTTCGTAAATAATCTTTAATTTTTTTAAATTTTTATGACTTGATAAAATCATATCAACAGTTTTAAATATGAGGAATAAGAATAATATAGAGTATTATTACTTTTTATTAAGTAGAAATTATAAACTAAAAAATAGCTTCCATCATGAGAACGACGATATACACCTACCCAAAAGTATTGTCTTCTTATGTCACTGGACTTATATAGCAGATAGTATCAATTAGACTTCGCAATAGCAATTTTTCCCTGCGCCTTTCCAATCAACACAAAGTATGTGGCTTCATTTAATAGTATCACATCCCCATCTCCTGATAACTACAGTACTACCAATCACAAACACATTCAAACATCATTCGAATATGAAACTAACAACTCAAGAGAATAAAGGAGTGTAAAATGTCTTTTAATTAATTTTTTTAAATTAAACTTTTTCATTTATTTAGGAGCTCCGATGATACATCATTTCTTCTAAGATTGGCCAAGTCTTCTTAGCGACCGTGATTTTCCAGTTTGTCTTCTCTTGACAATATTTGTATCTACTGTCGCGTCATTTTACAAAGCGTTAACTGTAAGCAGACTCTATCCTGATGTAAAATTCTCGGCGTTAAATATTATGAGTTTTTACTGCCAGTTAAAGGACATTTTAATCAATACACTGCAAGAAAGAACATTACTAATAGAAGAGATTTTTACTCATAACTTTTTTATTATTAAAATTGATTTATTATAAAAAACATGAGCATCAGTGGGGTTTTTTTGCAGAAAGGAATCAGGAATATAAGACGTGTAATAGAAAGCTGCCCATATTTGTTCTTTTTGAATGAAATATAAGACACAAAGTTTAACAATTTTTTATTACTTTTATTTTATTGATTTCTAATCCAATTGAATACTCGAATACAATTAAGTATGCCTTAACTTCTTATGCTATATGAGAACTAATATTTCCAATCAATTTCATCGCCATTTATTTTGCTAAAGAATCCAAAAGTGCGTCCAAACGCATCATAAATCTCATTTTATGGTGCCACTCTTAAAGATTTGCATAGTAATTATTTTAAATATATTAAGTGTCTGGTTTAAAATCTTATAGAAATTTTCATCAACAAAAATTTTGATCACATACATCGCAATAAAAACAATATCTAACATTTACTAGTAAACAATAGTATTCTCAACAAATTATAATATCATCTCATTGAATGTTCATCACAAAACCCACCTGTAACAAACTTTTATCCAAGTATTAAATTTAAAGATGTGTTTTTTAATCAATCGTTTTTAAAAAGTAAATTTTGTTTAGTTTCGTTGATTAATCTATTGTATCATGCATTTAAAAAAAACCATTCATAAATTTAAAATCTATTAACACTTTATAAATCAAAGTAAGCTAATATAAATAGAAATATACTGAAACCAGCGTAATTTTGTGAATCCATCACGTTTAAGACAAGAAATTCACTTATATCAAATATTTCTGATGTTCACTAGCTACAAATACTTGGCGGTAAATCTATAATAAAAATAAACGCCAAACACTGCCAAAAATCTTTACTCGTCAATATTTGGGTTTGCGATAACTGCGCTAACATTTAAGTTTAGCAATTTTTGTCTGAAACTCAACTAAACGAAAAGTACTTCACATATTTGTAGAAATTCAGAAACACACTAAATCCAGTGTTGATTAGAAAATGCATCGAGTTTTAGACTCCACTTATGTGATGTTTTATTTCATAATATATGTGTGTTTCAAATCATCGTAGGAAGTATTTTAATACTTTAGAGAAAGGAGGCCTCATGATAAGAACATAATGTAAAATAAATATTACACAAAAATTTAAAATATTGTTTCTAAAATATTTCAAGAAACTAAATAAGAACCGCGCAAGAATAAATTGCATAATAGTATTTAGAAATTACGCAAGATTCTAAAAACAAATTGAAGTTCTGAAGATTCTTAACAAAAAAACAAACATGTTAGATACGCTGTGGAGTGTAACAATCATAAACATAACTGAAAAAAAAACACATTTCTGAAAGAAATACCTCACATTCATCAAATGTTCATAAACTATTTAAACAATTTTCCAATTTATTTTTGCAATCCCATATAAATGTATTTGTGCAATTCAAATATGACAAGGTGTTTTATCAACAAAAATGAGGCAACAATTTTTTGTACTTACACTGCCAAGTAGGAAAAAAAAATGGTAGAATTCTCAATGAAACCGAATTTTCAAAAACAACGACAACACACTGAAACCTTTTAAAATTAGGATGAATTGCGCAGGTGTACCTGATTGATCGATTTCCAAAATGAAAAAAAAAAAAAAAAATTCAATGTAGTAAGCTACAACAAAATTGGAAAGTATTTGGCAAACCAATAATTTGTTTATTTCTATTTAAGACGCCTGAATAGTTACGAACATTTGATTTAATCAGAAAAATGCCATTGTTTTGGCTTATTTCTTTTACCTCTCTTAGGAAACGCATGCCATGCACTATTAATCATATCAAAAAATGCCTTGTATTGACTTACAAATATTGTTAACTTACCCATTCATAATGAAATGAGTTGAAATTTAAATATTCGATCGTTTTTTTCTCACAATAGATTTGTTACCATTTTTTTTAGCTTCCATTCTATTACAGTTTTTTGAGAAATATTTTCCTGCTCTGGGCATAATGAAGTAAAAAATATTTGACATAAGTGTTTTTCTGTTAAATGAAATATATCAATCTCTCGAACGGGCAAATAGAAAATATCTTAGAATCATCAGCTTCGTTAGGCTAAATATAACAAATTTAATTGAACTAATTTTGTAAAGGTGAATCCAACTACATTAATCCTAATGGAAAGTAAAGAGAATTTTATTTTCTCTAGGAGAGGGACTTGAAATACAGAGCCATAAAATCCGTTCTGAGAAATCTTTGAAAAATCTTGTGATTAATGATATTTTTTTCGTAAGTCGGATACAAATTCTATTTATGTTTGTGAATTACATGACTAGCGCATAAATCTTACATTTTGAAAAGAAAGATGTCTTATATTGTCGAGGAACTTCATATCAGCGCAAGAAAATGAAATATTCCCTACATGAAGAGCTAATGTATAAATTAACTTAATGCATATCCAAAAATAATAAATGAGGTTCGTTTTGAAAGTTTTATCAGCTAGTCAAATTTTCGGAGTCGGTGTAAGCTTGTGGAATTCACCCAAAGCATTTTGTGTGATTTTAATGCTTGAAAAAAATTTATACAACCTATAAAAAGTAAATACTTAAGTTGTTTAAAATGTAAGCTGCGGTAGCCTAGTGGTCATGTTAGTGGACTCGAAGTCAGTGGTTTTCATCAAGTCGTAGTTTAGAGCCTTGATTCCACTAAAGACTTATCATGCAACCGGCGCTGATGCATATTAATTACGTCGTATTACAAAGTCCCCCTGTGGCTTGGTGTGGAAGTTATGAGAGAGGGGTGCCTGCATAGCTGTCGCCCTCCTCGCTTGACGGAGGATCAAAATTACGACATCTGTTGCCCAAAGCCCTCGATGTTGCTTCTACTGCGACGTTACTAAACCAAACAACCTTTGGATGTATTATTTCAGAGTTCTTTCGTAATTAAACTGAATGTAATTTTTTTTTTACTGTGATACGTAAATTAATGTACCTGTCGACATATTAAAATATTATATTCCTCCTTTGATCCACCCTTATCTTTATGTTTTTTAGAAATACCTCTTCAAAATAATAAGTTTCGTAAATAGTAGTTCTTAAAATTTGATCTTATATTTTACCTCTCTTCTGCGGGACGAGTAGGGCGAAGTTTTTTTTAGTCCTTTGCCCCTTAAACCTCTTACTTCTGATTTAGTGTACTGTGTCAGAGATCAGGATTTTAGACTTTAAGCGTGCATAGAAACTTATTAAGATGTTGTACTGAACAGTTTGTTTACAGAATTGAAAATCCTTGAAGGTCAAGTTAAAAAACTGAAGATAAAAATTTAATGTTCAAAGTCAAAAATTTAAGTTTCAGAGCTTAAAAGCTTAGGTTTAAAGTTAAACATTTAACGAGTTTAAAGTTTATTATAGCAAGAGATATTAAAGGAATTAAGTCGGGCCTTCCAACGAGGGAGATAAGGAAATGAAATTTTTCGCCATTGAGTTGAGCAGTAGACTCGCTCAGGTTCTGATACGCTGTCAAGTGAGTTGAGTTAGTTATTCCACGAAAATATTGACGATATTTTTACTAAGCAAGATCTAAACATTATTGAATCAATCATCACAAACACGACAATCAAATGTGATATTTACAAATAAAGGGAATAAAGTGTCGCAATCGTCTTTTCAAATGAATTTGTTATATTTCTTAAAGAAAAGGATTAAATCTTGAATTTTAATTTATGGGTACTTTTCTTATCTCCATTACTGTTCATTTTTCCAAATTTCTTTTCTTCCCTCAATATGTCACCAAGCAGAACCAGAAAGCCAAATTTTTCAAACTATCTAATTCTCGCAATGATATATTGCCTAAGCACAATTTTAAAAAAAATAATAAATATTCAGAGCCCTAAATTGTGAACTATTACTGTACATTTAAAAGAGAAAAAAAAGTCAAACTCCACAAATTTGCTATGGTGGTAAATAGGGAGGCATTTATGGGAACGATATTAATCTTATTTAGAAACTATGACTGAATATTTTTTAGGCTGCGTTGACACAAATATTTCCAAGCTTTTTCACCACCATATATATCGCCAAAAATTCCAAAATATTGCCATTTACTTCATTAATCTGGTCTTATGATGCCACTCTGGGTGATTCGTGTCACATTTATAATAAATATATTAAATTTCAAAATTTTGTAGAAATCTGACCGATGAGCATTTTGATCCCACACATCGCAATAACACTTGGTACTTTTCTTTTAAAGGGAATAGTAAAAAGTCGCCAAAATACACGTTGTATGAATTCACCTCTCTCCCTACGCAATACTACTGAGATTGACCGTGATATCGCTCCCGTTTGGCGAAGAACGATTAACCATCCCCAATGGCCCCCTTTAACGGAACAGTATCTAACACATATCTTTTAACAGATTATCAAACAGTAGCATTCTTAATTATTGCTGAAAACATATCATCGAATATGATCAGCTCTAGACACACTTGAAATAACGAAAACTTTTAGGTACTTTTCCGTTTCGCAGGGTCAAATTTCGCCATGTAGACTGTATTGGCGACAACAAACAGAATAGAAATACTCCGTTTGGAGTCGGTTAAATCATTTTTGGCGAATTTATCGCTACCGCCTGTGAAATAAAAAAGTACCGATTTTTAATTTAAAGTCGTGTTTTTAATCAAAATTTAGATTAAAAAAGTGAATTGCTTAATTTCATTGATTAATTTATAGTTTAATGCATTAATAAAATCAATGGTTTGTTTATCTAAAATGTATCAGCACAATATACAGCAAAATGTAGTAGAAAAGCAAAAAAAAAAAAAAAAAAAAAATGAAACTACCATTGTGCAGACAATACATCAGATACAAGAAAAGTACTCCAATTCTGTGACCTTTTATCTAATAACCAATGGTTAAATTACGTACATACGTTTAAATACAGAATTTTAATACTTCAATACTGATTTAAGAACAATTCAATTCTAATAAATTGGTACCAAATATGTTGTAGCAAAACTGTAAATAAATGTCTTGCGAGAATACATAACGTGATAGTATTTAGGAAATATGTGCGAACCTAAACTAAAAATTAAGTTTTGAATATCATTAACGAAAATTTCAACATGTTAGATAATTGAAAAAGCACACTTACAAATCTGGAAAAAATAGATTATTACAATTTATTCTAACCAAGCTGTTTAAATGGTATATTTTTATTTGTTGAAACCAGTATAAAGTAATATGTGAGTTGATTCAGAAGCTACAAGTATTCTTAGCAGGAAATAGGAGACACAACAATCTTTTGAACTTACACAGCCAAATTGAAAAACAAAATGGCGCAGTTCCGAATGAAACCTTTTATTCAAAAACATTGACGTCACACTCAGACCATGTATAAATAAAACGCATTGCGCATGTGCTACATAATTTGCCGATTTCTAAATAAAACTAATGTATCATAATTAGAACAATATTAAACCACAATCTTTGGTTTATTTTAATCTCTCTTGGCGATAACATGCCAAAAATTGCCATTTCAAACGATTCATGTGTACTACCATTTCTTTCCATTAATGTGCGTTTATTTTTCCAATAATAGCAAAATGAGTTAAAATTTAAATATTCCTTAAGGTTTCTTTTTCTCCTACTTTTAGATTTGTAAGGGAATTTATAAGATTTACATCAACTTCCCCTTTTCGAGAAATAACTTTCTTCTCTAAATGTAGTCCAGTAAAAAAAATGTTCGACTAATTTGGTGTTTAATGTGATAAAATATATCAATCTCTTGAAGGCACAAGCGATTCTGAACAGCAAGAGAGAGGAAAAATTGAGTATATACCGTAAACTTCATTTTCAGTAGAGATCAACATAAAATTTTTCAGGCACTCTACTTAATATGACTCAGTCTGCAGACACTCCTCATTTTAACAGCTTATTTCTACATACAACACTCCAAATATTATCCATCTCTTGCATTAGCTTTCGTTTCAAATTTCTAAGGTTTCCTTACGTCATTGAAAGATTCGGTACTTTTCCATTTCGCCATCGTTAATCTTGCTAATCAGACTATATTAGCGACAACGCACAGTAAATAAATAAGAAAAAATGTTTATGAACCATTAAATTACATTGAATACAACTAACGCCATTTGGCGTCGTTCGTATTATTTTTGGGGACTTTATCGCCTGCGCTTGCGAAATGGAAAAAGTACTCTAGATTCATTTCATTTTACTTGAATTCACTTTTCAGTAAAATCTCCGTTCACACCAAATATTAATTATTACAGATATATAAATTTCCTATTCAGACTTTCTTCTAAACCTTAAACGTTTAAATCCGGTGAACTTCTATCCAGGATAAAAGCAGAGAACATTAAAAAGTTGGGAATTAATTGTAGAAAATGGCTCCTTACGAATTCGATAGCTTCTATCGATGTGTGAATTTTATATAAGAATTAAATAATTTATTTTTTAAAAATGCACCTTCCGACTTCTAATTAAAGGCAAAACAAAAGTGGTTTAGCATTATCTCATGAAGAGGTATCTGAAATATAAAGAACTACAATTTCTTTTGAAAGGATTGTTTAATCTTTCCATGAATACAGAAGTTTATGAAACATTGTATTCTAATTTTATGAATTCCTAATTTACGCAGTTCTAATAGTATGATTAACTTGAATCTTGTACTATCGATGAAAACTGTCTGATCATGACTGTCATCTTTAATTTTAATAAGCCCACAAAAAAAATTTTCAGAGGGAAATTTATTTCGAAATTTCAATGAGGAATCAAAGGTTGTCAATTGTGGCATATCCTACGTTAGAGAGTCAAATATTTGGTACACCCTAAAACATTGTAGTTGTTCAGAACACTGTTGAGGGACTTGAAGTAAATACCGAAGAAAAAAATATTTCTGAAAGATGTGTCAGCAGTCGCTGTTTCTTTGCTTCGTTTATTGTGTACCATTCTAGAGGTCTTAAATATTTCTTTCAAGTAAAACCGTTTACTGATGCATGTTTCCATCATTTATAAACGTTTGCCCTCGTCGATTATCTTTTTCCGAAATGATAAAGTTCTCAAATATAGCAATTTCCATAGATGGAAGGTTTTGAGACCTGTTCCGACCTTTCTCCTTCTTTGTGTTCTTAAATTATTGGTTAGAGGAAAATTGTTTCGTATGTGAATTTCTGAACACTTTTCTGGGAAAATTATCTCCTACATAGCTCAAAAAGTGTAATTCTGTGAAAATTGCAAAAGTAAAAATTTTTTTGGACTCTGCTGCTAAAATATATTCTTGCGCATATTAATTCCGTTATTTAAAAACCATGTTCCCTTTCTTAACCATTTTAATCAAATAAATATCTACGAATGGTCTAATTTCATGTATCATGAAATTAGACCATTCATTGATGATTTTAAGAAATTAAGTTTATATTATCTTAAAATCAATCTAGTATTCTTTGATCAAAAAACGAAATAGTTAATTTTCTTTCATACACTTCATCGATACAAATGTCAAAGGGGGTAAAAATTACAATGTCTTTGAGATACGATCCGAGGCCAATTATTCCCTTCTTTGTAGTAATTAATTCAATTTTTCACATCTATTTAGAGATTTGAAATAATTCATCCTCCCCACTCTTCTAGAAGAATTTTTTTATCTGGATATCTTCCTTTCCCCCTACATATAGTATCCATTAGACCTTAATACCTCGAAAAAAATTCGGAAAACTAATTGAATGTTTTGCGTACGTATGAGCGATTCATTCATTTTATAAAATACATTTCTGTCGCCCATCGCTATTAAGACTCCCATCTCTTGAGGCACTTCCTGTCTAATCCAAATGGCTTCTCTTACTAAAAATGATTTATATGGACACTTTTAATGTGCATTTCCGTCCAACCTCTAGTGCTTGTTTTCAATACATAATATTACACCGAAGTCTGCGGAGATCTACAATATTTCCAATCATAAATTATTTCAAATTTCATTCGATTGTGAAATTTACAGCCAAAGAGAAGAAAGGGGTGTAAACTGTCTTTTGAATTTTTTTATATAACAATTTTTAATTTATTTAATTATAGTGGCACTGATGATAAATCTTTCCTTTTAGATTGGGCTAGTCTTCTCAGCGAAATTTGCTTTTCCTAAGTTTAGCCTTCCTGGATTATATTTGTTACAGCTGTCACTTTATTTTAGGATGAAATAACTCTTCCCTAATGTAGAATTCTGAGTATTATAGTCCTAACAGCTTAATCATACGAAATATTTAAGCATTCATCATCAGAGAGAAATAGTTCTAAAATTATTTACACATTAAAAGAAAATTATTATTAAAACTTAAATTATTGAAATTATTATTGATACTTATTAATTTCAACGATTTTTTTTTCTTGCTACTTTCTGAAATTTGACCTGTCTTTCCCCGTTTTAGCGGCATCGGATGATGAATTGCCAAGCGATTGAGAAATGTCGCTAAGGTAGGTTGTATCGCAAGATAGGCTTCACGAGTTTGGCGATGACCTTAGCGTAATCATAATTTGACGACCGCCGAGATATCCAAATACCTATTTGTTGCGAATAGCTGAAATTTGCTTATATTTCTTCTATTCAAACCGGAAAATAAGCGACGAAATTCGACAACTGATTGGTATATACATTGCCTTAAAATTTAACGAAATTGAGTCCTGAGAAGACATTTTTTAAGCTGCATGAGCACTAATATTTATCCTAACATTTTCACCGCCATTTATATCGCCAAAAGTACCAAAATGTTGCCAATTACATCAAGAAGTTTATTTAGGATGTCATTCATGATGATTTATATCTCAATTAGGTTGGAATGCAGTTTAGCGTAACCACTTAGTGACAGGAAATGTTTGGCGATATTTTGCCCATTGTGGCTACCATGCTTTCTCTCCACTGAGGTGGCTTTAGCAGTGGCAACCCTTTCGAATAAGGCTTCAGGCTCCGCCATAAAAATCGCCATATTTGGCAATTTTTCAAATCTCGCCAAGTGGTTACGCTAAACTGCATTTTCACCCTCAATTATTTTAAACTTATTAAATATTAAATTTTTTATTAACTTAGTCCGATGATCATTTTCATAACATACATTGTAAAAGTACTTAGCTCTTCACACTGATTATCAAACAATACCATTATCAATAAATTATAAAGAAATGTCATTGAATGTTAAGCTCTAGAAATACCTGAAATAAACTGTTACCAAAAGTTTCAATTTAGAGTCGAGTTTTCAATCAAAATCAGTTTTAAAAAATAAATTGCAATCCTTTTTTGATCAACCTATGGTTTTTGAATAAACTAATATATGTAGTTAAACGAAAAGTTATGAATGTAAAGTTGTGTAGCGAAAACACCAAGTTTAAGTAAAGTACTCTACTTATATATATATATATATATATATATATATACACCAATATAAAATTATGTCTAAGATTATTTTTAACTGCAAATAGGTGACACAGTAATTTTTTGTACTTACACAGCTAGAAAGAAATACAAAATGGCGGAATTCTGAGTGAAACAATTATTCAAAAAACAATGACGTCACACTCAGAGCATGTATAATTATGACGTATTGCGCAGGTGAACTATGATTTGATGATTTCCAAATAAAACTAACGTATCATAATTAGAACAAAATTAAACCACAAATTTCGGCTTATTTTAATCTCTCTTGGCGACACCTCGCCAAAACTGCGACTTATGTCAAACGATTCCTATATGTTAACTTTCAAACATTGCTTATCTTTCCATTAGTAACAAAATGAGTTAAAATTTAAATATTCCTCAAACTTTATCTTTTACTTCAATTTAGATTTGTGAAAGAATTTCTTAGATTTCTATCTAATACATCTATCCATAAAATATCTTTCGTCAACCCTTTCGAGATAAAGTTAAAAGAATGTTCGAATTTAAAGTTTTTGAATGCAGTAAAATATATTGTCTATCTATCACAAGGTTAGCTGCCGCCAAGCATTATCAATTCATACAATGCCAAAAACAAGTACTTTCTGAACTACAATCGAATTGTTATGTTCATATATAGTTTCTTTTTATATTGCCCGATTTTGATTCGAATAATTCAGGAAGTTTATCAGAGGTGGACATTGACATTGGCGAGAGCTATTCTTGAGATAGACAGACAGCATCCATATCTCGATGGCGCAAACTGTTCCGAATAACTTTAAAGAGCAAATTCAGAATATATCGTAATCATTATCTTCAATGGAGTTTAACATAAGAAACTCCGACTAGGCACTCTACGGAATATGACTCGTTCTACAATAAACCAAGTGAAAACAAAGAAGATTCACTTTCCAATTGGAGAAGAATTTGAAATTCAAAACATTAAACCCCCTTACGAAATCTGTGCAAAAATGTTATGATACAAAATATATTTCACAAATCGGGTAAAACTCGTCTATTTATAGCTGTGAATAATACAATTACATTTTGAAAACAAATATTGGTTGTGAATAATTCCCACACGTGTACAAGAAAATTAAGCAAATGCGAATTGAAAATCTAAAGTATTAATTTTCTTAATGTATATCCAATGATGTTTAAGAAGGAGGATTTCGATGCAGTCAAATTTGTGAACCGTATAATGTTTTCGAAATTAAACTAAATAATTTTGCGGAGTTTTAATGCTTGAAATAAAAAAAAGAAAGTTTTGCCAAACAATTACTAACTTCAAACTACACTGCTGGCCACACAAAATGCCACACCCTGAAGATAGCATGCAAACCATGTGAAATTTATATCATGCGTTTGCGACGATGAGCTATACAAATCAGTAGCATTGCAGCTCAGACACACATCACGGGTGACCGTAGCGCCACTCGCAAGCGCTATATAAGGGGAGAACAGATTGGCGATTTGAAGCACGGGAAATGTTTTTTCGTGCGTTTTTTTGGCTTAAGCTGTTTACCTATGCCTCGTGTAAGACATCGAGCATCTTTTGACCAAGTTTCTGAATTCGACCGAGGAAGAATAGTAGCCTATAGGGATTGAGGAATCTCCTTCAGAGAAATCGGTCAATGTGTTGGACGAAACCAAGCAACTGTGATGCAGATCTGTGATCGCTGGATGCAGGAGGGAACGAAGGACCGACGGGGCCGATTGCACCCACCTCGTTGTATCACTTCCCGTGATAACAGGCAGATTGTGCGCATGACAATGATGGATCGCGCAGCACAATAGATTCAGTCTGCTATGCATCATTGAGTGCTCACTCGTACCATTCGACACCGTTTGCAGCAGAGTGGAATGTCCTCAAGGCATCCATTGCTTCGTATACCCTTGACTCGAAACCACAGATGTTTGCGCCGCCTATGGGGTGATGAACGGCGGACATGGACAAAGGAATGGAACGACATTGTGTTTACTGACGAATACCGCTTCTGCCTGCAACATCATGATGGTCGGATTCGAATTTGCAGACACCGTGGTAAGAGGCTGCTGAACTGTTGTGTTATGCATCACCACACTATTCCTGCACCCGGTATCATGGTTTGGGGTGGTATTGGATTTCACTCGCACACCCCTCTAGTACGCAATACCGGTACACTGAACAGCCAGCGCTACATCTCTGAGGTGTTGGAGCCCGTGGTCCTCCCATACCTTCAGCGCTTGCCATCAGCCATATTCCAATAGGATAATGCGCGACCACACGTGGCACGCAATGTTCAAGAGTTTTTCTTTACCCATCAGATTGAATTGCTTCCTTGGCCTGCTTGTTCTCCCGATCTATCGCCAATCGAAAATGTGTGGTCCATGCTTACACAACGACTGGCCCGGAATACACCACCCGCTGCTACACCAGTTCAATTTTGGCAATATGTGGAAGCCGCATGAACTATTGTACCCCAAGGATACATCAAAAGCCTCTTTGATTCTGTTCCGAGGCGTGTGGCAGCGGTTATATCCAACAATGACAGCTACACTAACTACTGATTTTGTCATCCTCCACTCTTCACAAGAGGCTGTAATTTTAATCGTTTGAACTTTGTTCAATATGTTATCTGCCAAATAAATTTCGCTGTGATATCTCAGGTCCTTTTGGGTGTTGCATTTTGTGTGGCCAGCAGTGTATATAGAATAAATTATTTCAGAGCTCTTCCACACTTGAATCAAATGTGGAAGTGTTGCATCATCTTTATAATGTGATGAGTAGATTAATGCATCAGTAAATACAGAAAAAGAAATATTTGCCTTTCCTCCTCCTATCGACCTTCTATATAAACGGATTGTATCTTCAAAATAATAATTTTCATAAAAGACAGTTCTTAAAATTTGTTTTGCCGTTTTACTCATCATCTATGGGATGAATGAAGTTTCTTCGAATCCTTGGCCAGATTAAGATCTGATCTCCAATCTCTTGTATTGTATGAGATCTCTTCTATTGTGATAACTTTGGATTTTACGCTTATGGAGCTCAAAATTTTGCATGTAGGTTTAGCACTCCATGAAATTGAACCACCTTGATTTATTTGGCCTCTCTGGACAGTTTTTAGTATATACTAAAAATATGGATACTTTTCCTTTAAAGGGGGCCATTGGCAATGGTCATTTTTTTCCCGCCAAACGGGAGTGATATAACGGGCAATTGCAGTAGTACTGCGTCAAGAGAAAGGTGAATTCGCACAACGCGATTTGGCGATTTTTTTACTGCCCGCTTTTAACGGAAAAGTACCAAAATATACATATGTTTCTTCCATTTAAATAGAAAATTTTCAACGATTGATAGTAATAAAATTGTTCTATATTTTAATCAAATCTAAATCTCGAGTACTTACAAACTAAGACATAAAATTGAGCACTAATATTTCCAAATACTTGCATCGCCATTTATATCGCCAAGAATTACAAAATGCTGCTAATTACTTTAAGAAGCTTGTTGAATGATGCCAATCTTCGCTATTCGGATCCCAATTATTTTAAACGTTTTAATTTTACAGAAATTTATCTGATGAACCTTTTTTTCACACAGTTCGCAAATTTTTTTTCTCTTCAAACATATTATAAAAGCGTAGCATTCTTAATAAATCGGAAATACATCATGTCATAGAATGTTGAGCCAGACACACCAAAAATTACTTATAACCAAATTTTAAATTTTTTAATTTAAATTTTTCAATTTAAAAATTTGTTTTCAATCAGAATCATATTTAAAATTAAATTGCATAATTTCCTTAATTAATCTATAGTTTTAAGTATATAGGTAAAACAAATAATTTTATACCTAAAATCTATAAACACATTTTAAAGCAAAGAAATTTAATATTCATTGAAAAGCTAAAAATTAAAAATGTAACTTTGTGTAAAGAAAACATCAATTTCAAGGCAAGTACTGCAATTACGTGATCTTTTATCTAATAATCTGTGATTAAAAGCTGCACAAGAATAAAAAAAATGTTTTTTAACACTTCGGAGGATAGAGAATCCGTTACTGAAGCAAAATTTGTTACTTTTCTATTTCGCTGTCTTAAGCGATAAAGTAGCCAAAAATGGTACAACCAAAGCCAAACGGAATATGTGTTTACTGCGTGTTGTCGCCAATAAAGTATGCTTCGCGAGATTTGCGCCGGCGAAATGGAAAAGTACTTAAAATTTAAAGACACAATTAAGAAATATTTTATGTAAAATATTGCAGGTAAAAAAGTTTCTGTAAAAAACTGTTAACTGTAAAAATGTTTCGATACTTGACTATTATAGCGGCGCCCGATGATTAATCGCCAAGCGACTAAGAAATAAGGCTTAATATAAATTATGATTACGCCAAGTCATCGCCACTAATGGCGATGACTTGGCGTAATCATAATTTGACGGGTGCCGCTATAATAGACAAGTACCAAAGTTTCTCCCAAGAATATGTAACGTAATATTATTTAGGAATTATGAGTGCTTTGAAATTAACATTGAAATTTTAGAGATCCTTCTAGAAAACCCTGGCGTGTAGATACATTAGTGGTTTTTAATGAGCTTAAATATAATTAAGAAAGACATTTACATTTTTGGAAGTAAATACTTATGTCGGTTGGAATGCAGTTTAGCGTAACCACTTGGCGACAGGAATTGTTTGACGATATTTTGCCCATTGTGACTACCATGCTTTCTCTCCACTGAGGTGGCTTTAGCCGTGGCAACCCTTTCGAATAAGGCTTCAGGCTCCACCATAAAAATCGCCAAATGTGGCGATTTTTCAAATCTCGCCAAGTGGTTACGCTAAACTGCATTTTCACCCTTATGTCAATATAAGTATTTGATCAACTTACTAGTATTTTACCAACAAAATGGAGACACAATAATCTTTTATACTTACGCTGTTAAGTAAAAAAAACAAAAGGGAGGAATTCTGAGTAAAACGCATTAATCAAAAACAATGACGTCACTCTCAGATCATATATAACTAGGAAGAATTGCGCAGGTGAACCTGATTGGTAGATTTCAAAGAAAAATAATGTATCATAATTAGACTGATATTAAACCAGAAATTTTGGCTTATATTTAATCTCTCTTGGCGATACTCTGCCAAAAACTGCTACGTATATTAAACAAATCTAGTATGCTGTTTTCCAAACATTATATATATTTCCGTTAATGAAGAAGGGAGTTAAAATTTAAATATTCCTAAAAGTTTATTTTTTCTTATAAATTTAGAAATTTGCTTGAATTTATAAACTCCCTATCTTCTATATCTTTTTCTGTGGACATAATCATGTAAGAATATGGGTACTTTTCTGTTTTGCCGGGGCAGTCGATAAAGTCTCCAAAAATAATATAACAGACTTCAAACGGATTACATTTTTAATATGTATTCTGTGTGTTGTCGCCATCAAAGATTACTTGGCGAGATTTACGTCGGCGAAATAGAAAATTACCAAAATATGTTCGACTAAAAAGGTGTTCAATACGATAAAATATATGGTTAAATCGAAGTTTGAGAGGGCCTGGCGCGCTTTAACTTTTTTTTTGGCGATAATTTTTGGCTTTTTTTTATTATTCCCCTTTTTATAGATTCAGTAGGGTTACCAGAAAAGAATTGTTTGGCAACCATATTTGGCGCCAAAAAAAGTTAAAGCGCGCCAGGCCCTCTCAAACTTCGATTTAACCAAATATATAAATCTCTCGAAGTTGCAAACAGTTTCAAATAGGTTGAAAGTGAAAACTAATTATGCACCGTAATAATTTTCTTCAATTAATTTAAGTAGAACAAATTTCATTCAGGCACTCAACTAAATATGACTCGGTCCACAATAACCCAAGTAAAAGCAAAGAGGATTGACTTTTCCTTTGGAGAGGAATTTGAAATACAAAACATTAAACTCCCTTTCAAAATCGAAGAAAACAATGTAATGAATTATAATAATTTTCATAAGTCACTTAAAACTCTCCTTTTTATGGTTGTCAATATTTTGATTCCATTTTGAAAACAAATAACTTTTGTCAAGAATTACCATACATGCGCACGAAAATTTATCAGTTGAGAGATAAATAGCTAAAACACCTAACTCTTTTTTATACGATTTTGAAATAACGCAGTTCTCCAATATATTTTTTAAGAAAATGTTTTGTTTTGACACGAATCCCCATCCCCGCCAATTTTCCAAAATATTCAAATGTTGTTTTTACCACCTAATACCGCCTCTTTGATTCAGCCACTCGATTAGGGCAGCTTATAAAATATACTACATAAAGCTAACGTTTAAGTATATTTTAGACTCAGTGGAAGAAAGAATTTGACTGTTGTGGAAGCATGGAGAAAGTTTATGATTATGGATTATATTACACATGCTTCTTTTGCCATCAAGCAGTTGCGCCAATCGACCTTAAATGCTTGTTGGGAAAAAATATTGCCAGCATGCGATAAAAGTGGAAGTGTCGTAGATCAGAAATCAGCTGTATGTTCTGAAATTATAACTCTATCAAATGCAATTGGTGGAGAAGGTTTTAACAGCATGCAAATGGCTGACATCAAAGAATTGATGCAAGAAAGCTCTTTGAAAGAGGTCGATTTGATCGAATTTATGACAGTTTATGATAATAAATTGATAATGACGAAATCGAAGATGAGGTTGAGCTATTAACAGCTGAATTAATTCGTGAGAGATTGAAATTTGCTCCAAGTTTTTACCATTCCAATACGACAATCGACGAAACAAACCCAAAACTATGAATAATGGCGAGATGAATGTCCTTTTCATATTTTAGTGAAACACGCACACACATATAACATCAGAATTTACATTCTATACAAACTTTCATTCCAAAACTTCATTTTTACAACAGCGTTTCGACCACTCCCAAACGAAACTAACAAAATGTTTTTTCTCCTCTTATGCCGCCAACCCCCTCACACATCAAGTTTCGTAACACAAAGTGTGGAACATTTTCTTACTCATGATCCTAACTTAGAGCGTGCATTAAAATTTCAACTATTCTTAAGTTTTGTGAAGCAGGATGTTAAAAGTTATATAAGCAACTTGAGAAATCAAAAAAACAGCCGCTAATAACAGACTTTGCAACAGCAAAAAAACCAACAGAGATGCCACTAATAACTATCGAAATTCTTCACTTGAATCCAATAGTCGAGCTAAACATATCTGACACATACTGACGATAGCATTTTTAATCCAGTTCGTAATAAACGTGCACGCTTATTATCGAGTAGCGATGAATGGTTAATTAGTAGTTTTATTCCTAACTTCAATTTGAATTTTTATATGTTATATGTACTAAAAGAATGAATTTTCATTTTTCTTATAATAAAAATGAATTGTTTGTGTTTCATAAATATGTAATATGGATTTCATTATTACTTTTTTTGCATGGTTCTTTTTGAAAAATATTTTGATGTTTTTCATCTTACACGATTTCTTAAAATTGTGGAACAAATCCCCTAATTTATCGTACGTTGCATGTATTTCTGACATGAATTATTTAGCACGTTGTTTTGAGGAACGTATCTACCGTATAAAAGTAGAGTTGTATGTGTATTAATTATCTCAAAGTATATGCAAAGATAATAAATTTAAAACATATCGAACCAGTCGAATTTGTGGAACCTCATAATATTTTGGAATTCGCCAAATCCTTTTGCGTGGTTTTAATGCTTGAAATAAAAAAAATAAGAAGATTCTGCCTGAACAATTACTGACTTGAAACTCTATTGAATGTATTATTTCAAAGCTCATCCGAACTTCAATCAAGTGCGGAAGTGTTGCATCCTCTTTATACTGTGATAAGTAGAATAATGTACCTGTTGATGCAAAAAAAAAATATTCCCTTCCCCCTCCCTCTTCTTCTCATCTCTTATCTTTACGGAGTGTGTCTGCAAAATAGCAATTTTCCTAAAAGGAAGTTCTTAAAATTTGTTCTGCCGTTTAACCTCTCTTCTGTAGGATGAATGATACGAAGTGTGTTTGACTCCTTTGTAGGGTTGGGCTATCACCTCCCATCTCCTGCACTGTGTGAGTTAGTATGACTTTGATTTTACGTTTGTGGTACTCAACAATTTGCATGTCAGTTTGAAACTATTTGGATGTTAAGTGAAAAAAAGCTGAAGTTAAAAATTTAAGCTTCAAGATTAAAAAAAAAAAATCAAATAGTTAAAATTGAAGCACTTCAAAACATATAAACGAAATTAAATTAGTCCTGTGAGCCTGGAAGCTGCATTGTAAGAAGATGAAGTGTTGTCGGCGATTCGACAGTTGTCTTGCAGGTGGGTATGATTCTCTGTCACGTGAGTTGAGTGTTCGGTATATTAGGACAGCGATGGTGACACTTTCATTAAGCTAAACCTAAAACACTATTGTACCAATCATTAAGAACCAATCAATCGAAAGTTATATTCACGCACGAATCGACTAATTTACTGCAAGTTGCCTTTTCAGTTGTCTGTACATTTTTTACTTCCTGAGAACCTTCGATAAATCATTTGTAGCAAAGTTTTTGAAGAGATTTTTAACAATTCTACGTTTGATATTTCTATAATTTTGTTTCTTTTCTCGATAGGTTTGCTCGCAGACCTATCGCCAGGAAGCCAAATCTTTTACAATATCTAATTATCTTAATGAATTATTGCAAACTCAATTTAATTAAATCAAAAATACTCTTCACTATTCGCCAAAGCCTTACATTCGAACAGAAAAAATGGTATTCTTTCAATTATTTATCATAGTAACTAGAATGATATTTAAGGGAAAGAGCTATCCATGTTCAGCTGAAAGGATTACGAAGTGAGGATGTGTGTTTGTCTTTATTATAGTTTGCTACCTTTGAATAGACTTATCAAGAGCACACGTTTTCGTTTGTCCTCTATTGGTTAACATGGAGAGACTAATGTAATATCGCCACTGTAATTATTTTTAACACTTCACTTGAGCAGTGAATTCCTTTGCGTTTGGACGTACTTTATATTAGATGTAAAGTCTATTTTAATAAGTTTCTTTTTGATCAAAATTATATTATTTTAAATGAAAGTATATAAATTACCTAAACACATCCTTTTAAAATCTTAATAAATATGCGTATACAAATTTATGTTGATGGAAGAAGATATGACTCGGAAAGAACTGGCAGTGGTGTTCTTATGAAAAAAAAGTACAGATGAACATAGCCATTGTTTCAGAAACATCGATCACAGTTTTTTGTTCTGAGCTTGTTGCTATTAGAGAGGCATTAAATCTTTCTTTTGAGACTGACGTGGATGATGTTTGGGTCCTGACAGATAGCAAAAGCTCCATACAGTACTTGAGGAATTGGCCTAATATCCTGGATAAGTTGGGGCTGGATATCATTCTAAAATTAGCTGCTTTGACCTACGGTGGTACTGTACGTTTACAGTGGATTCCTTCGCATGTTGGGGTTTACGGAAACGAAATTGTTGACCTACTTTTTGGGACCGGTAGCAAACTCCCCACTACCCCTTTCACCGAACTGCGAACTCTGAGGTCCACTTCCTGTTTTTAGCTAATATAAACACCACTTGGAGGACTCCACCCGAACATGCTGGTATGCCGCTGAGTCCCCTGGACTATCCTTGGAGTACTCTTGTCCAAGACTGGCTCAGGTCATTCTATTCAGATTTAGGACTGGTCACATTAAGGGTCTAATTTTCAACGGAAACGAGAAGACTATGTTCTTTCCGTTGTTCTGCCATTGCTTCTCACTCTCATATCTTAGATTGTATTGGTACCTCTGTGGGGCAGCTGTTGAATGAGGGAGATGTAGTGTTTTTTTATTTAATTGTGAGACATGGTCTTCTGGACTTGGTTTAGTTTGTCTAAGCCGAAGGGAATAAGCAACAATCGCAACAAATTTATGTAATTTAAAAAGTTCGAATGAGTTTGGTTCCGTTATACAAATATATAAGATATTTAAATGTATTTCATTATATATTAGCAATATTTATAAAATGCTCTACAGATTTTAAGCAAATTCTTTAATAAGCTTGAATTAAAAAAAAAACTCGAGAAGATAAAAAAAAAAATCTCGAAACTCAAAATTTAATTTTCATTTTAAGTGTGTTTACGAAAGTAAAATGATTTGCGGGAAAAAAGTTATGTCCATTCTCAACTATTGTTGTCATAGTTACTGATGCAGTGGGGCAAAAGTATGTGATCTTGAAGCGCTTATTGTAAAGTAACATACTCTAGCTACGTTATTTTCAACCATAACCGAAATGGCGATATCCCTAGATGATATTCGTGAAAATATTTAGATTCCTTCGAGAACAAAAGTATTTGATATCTCGAGTGAATGACACTCCAGATATATATGTTCTTGGTAGGTACTCGGTATGTTAAATGTAAGCACCGGGTGTGCTCTTATTCTTGGAGATTCTCCACAAATTCCTTCCTTATTATTGATTAGGATAATATTTTGTATCATTATATCTAATATTTGTATGTTTTATAAAAAAAAAAATTAGAAACATCTAGTACGTGCTTGGAATAATTTTTTTTCTTTCCGTAATTATACTTTCAGGCTATACTATAGTTAAATAAATAAATCAGAATAAAATTTTAAAAAATGCCATATTTATGATCACTTAAGTTCTAATCAAGTAAACCGTCCGTGGAATGCTTTGATGTTTTGAAACAAACTGAAATTATATATATTGCCTAATATTTTGCCAAAATTTGATTTTCCAGTTATTGTTGGTAATTTTCAATTCACTAAGTTATAAAATTATTCAACTTATTATGTAAGGCACAGTTACTGTGTCTATCTCAAGAATAGCTCTCGCCAATGCCAATGTCAACTTCTGATAAACTTCCTGAATCGTACGAAAAAAAAAAAAAGAAAAGAAAGCATCATAAAAAGAAACTACATATGAGCATAATAATACGAAGGTGGTTCGGAAAATACCAGTTTTTGGCAATGTATGAATTGATATATATTGTTGGTGGGAGCTTACTTTGTGATAGACAGACAGTAATTGTTTTTCTTTAAAAAATTAAAGAATGTATCTCAAAAACAATCAATTCTATCCACATTTCGAAATTAAAAAACAGTTTTTATAACCAGTTAACAAAGGTATTTTATTAAATATGAAACCTTAAGACTCATTTAATAGGACCTATTCCCTTATTTTCGAATGTTTGTATTTGTAAAGCAAGTTTTATTGCAATGTAAAATCGACAACTTAGAAACTAATACTTCATATTTATTTAAGCTGCTTAAGCACTAATATTTCCTAACACTCTTGCCACCACTTATAACGCCAAAAGTTCCAAAATATTACCACTTATTTCATGAAGCTTGTTTAATGATACCAATCATGGCGATTTCCCACCCCCAATTATTTTAAACATATTAAAATTTAAATTTTAGAGAAATTTTTAGGAAAAACATTTTGATCACACACATCGTATTATCCCTTTATCAGTACTTTTCCATTTCGACGGCGCAAGCGATAATGTAGCCAAAAATGATACAACCGACGCCAAACGGAATATGCGCATTCTGTGTGTGGTCGCCAATAAAGTCTATTTGGCGAGAATTACGCCAGTAAAATGGAAAAGTATTCTTTTATATCTTCACACAGATTATTAAACAATAGCATTATCATATTTTGACATGTCATTGAATGTTGAGCAATAGAAACACCTGAAATAAACTGCAACCAAAATTTTAAATTTAAAGTCGTGTTTTTAATCAAAATCAGTTTTAAAAGAAAATTGCAAAAAAAAAAATTTTTTTGATTAATCTATTCATTCTTGTATTAATAAGACATATAATTTATATATGGAAAATCTATCAACACGTTATAATGCAAAATTAACTAATATATGCAGAAGAGCGAAAAGTTTAGAAACTAACGCTGTATAGAGAAAACTTCAAGTTTAAGAAAAGTAATCCAATTATGTGAGAACTTATATCTAATAACTTATGATTAAATTCTATGCATGCGTTTAAAAACAGAATTGTAATATTTCTGAGCATTGCGAACACATAATCTCAAAAAATTCATAAAGAAATTTTTTCAAAAATATAAAATATCGTACTAAATATGTTGCAGCAATCAGTAAATAAAAATTTCGAACTATAATATAAAAAACATAATAGTGCTTAGGAAATCTATGTGTATTTAATCTAAAATTTAAGTTTAGAATATCATTATCGAAAGTACAAACATGTTAGATAACTGAAAAAAATACACATTACATCTCTAAAAAAACTAACTTGTTTCGACTTATTCTAACAAAACTGTTTAAATGGTATATTTTTATTTATTCAAACCAATATAAAAATTTGTGTGAGTCGATTCAAATATACGGTTATTTTTATCAACAAATAGGTGACACAAAATTTTTTGAACTTACACAGCCAAGTTGAGAAACAAAATGGCGGAGTTCCGAATGAAACCTTTTATTCTAAAACACTGGCGTCACACTCAGACCATGAATAAATAAAACGCACTACACATGTGATTCATGATGGAGTGATTTAATTGCTATTTTTTTTTTTTTTTAAAAAGAACATATTAAGAGAGAGACTTCGATTTTCAAGATTACCAACCTAAACAGTACTTTTCAGTACTTTTTAGTGAGGGTTGGAATCCTTCCTAGCTCTACTTCTACCACATTATCTCTCGATTACTTACCCTTCCCGACCCGGACTGAAAATGGAAATGAACACGGAAATGGAAAGGAACTCAACGCCTAACTCTACTCCAGCAAGCTCACCAATTCCTAATCCACAAGAAGAATCCCCATGCAGGGCGAGAAGGAAATTTGCGATGGAAATGGAAGTACTCAACATAAAGATCCTAAGCCAATCCAACCTACTCGAAAACATACAAAGGTACCCGAAATATGAGGACACTGAACTGTATCAGATAGAAAAAAAAGAAATCAAGATCCTGAAAAGAAAAAGAGACCAAATGGTATGTGCTTTTCAATCTATTGGTCCCTGTGAGATAAACGGCTGTCCCCATCACTCCCACTTAAATTTAAATTTTAGTCAGAACCAGAATCTTAATCTATCACCAAAATCTTCCACTTCCAAACAATTTAAGAGAAAAGATGAAAATGGTTTCATCTCTCCTCCAACGAGGAAAACTGCCAAAATAAATTCTACTCAAAATCCTTCGCAAAACTTATTATTCACAAATCACAGATTTCAAGGATTAAATAATATTAGTAACGAAACTTCTGATTCGCCCGCTTTGCAGATACAACAACCAATCACGGTACAGATACCGAATGCACCCTCTCTACCACCCCCTATCATGCTCAAAAATACAAAAAACTATAGAGAGCAATTAAAAACGCTTACCGAAAAAATCCAAAACCTACGTACTCGTCTTTCAGGCGAATATATAAAGCTATATACTAATTCTGAAAGTGAATATAGAGAAATAAATAGCACACTACAAAATATTAACTACGAATATTATATAATTAAACCGGTGTATGAAAGACCTCTTAAAATTTGTATAAAAGGACTTCCTCGAGATTCAGCAACAAATGACATCTAGGAAGAATTAAAAGACCTTGGTTTTGAGGTTGATAAGGTCGCACAACTGCATAATCGCAGAACAAAACGACCTCTCCCCGTCTTTCTCGTTACATTGCCCAGAACAGAAAAGGCCGCAAAAGAAATTTTCAACTTAGACCGCATCTGCTATATATCAGTTAAAGTAGAGGGATATCGAGGAAGGGGTTTGACTCAATGTTACAACTGTAACAAGTTAAACCACTCATCCGAAAATTGCAGAATGGCACCCAGATGTCTTAAATGTGGAGAGCCACACTTCACGAGAGATTGTAGCATAAAAGAAATGCAATCCAATCCTCTATGCATCAACTGTGAAACCCACGGCCATATGGCCTCCTGGGCTCACTGCCCGAGCTATTTTAAGCCTCCTAAAGGTACTATAAACTTTAGAAATTCAAAACCCTTTACTAGCAGCAAAATAAACGAAAATTATACATTTGCTCAAGCAATTACGAACGCTCCATATCCCCAGATGGCGCCATTCAAAGCGAGCGAAACAGAAGTTTACGCACAAAGTGAGGCTAGAGATTTCACAGAAAACCAACTCAAAATAACCACCCACAATACCATAGACAAGGAAATAATCTTGCCCAACCCACTGACCTACTTTTCATCCTTGCGGATTTGCTAAATAAATTTCCTGGTTTAGCACAACAACTGCCCAGGAACGCTCTGAACTTTGACCTGAGAGGGAGACCTGAGTCCCTGGCCTCTTTATGGCCTAAGTATGTAACTGAATTTTGGGCAAATTTACGTTTCGATGGTTTTAGAGTTCATTTCGTCTTTTGCTAGAATAATGGATATGTGAATTTAAAAGAAAAATATACATGTAGCATTTTAAAAAGGTGTTAAGATGCAGTATTGTAAATTAAAGTGTTTTGATATTTTTAGTATTTTGATTTATCAGAGAAATTAATATTGTAAACTGTAAGATCACTAAGGATTAATGAAATTTTAAAGAAGTAAATAAATCTGTGTGTGTTCGAATCTGATTTTTGATATATGTTATTCTCTCGAAGGTTTAAAAAAATAAAAGAGCTACTAAAAATTCATATTTGGGCTTACAAAGGTTGAAATAAATACGTTAGATTAACATTTTGAGTAGAGAGAACATGATTTTCCGGGGAAAAAATGAAAGAGATATGCTTGATTAACATTTTGATTAGAATATGCTAGGTTTGATTATTTCCATGTGAATTATTGTATTTGAAGTATCGAAATGAACTGTTTGTTAGAATTTTTTTTATTTAATATGCATATCTGGTATTATGTGTGTTTTAATGTGCTTTCATTATTATTATTGATATTTGGAATCATATTTTTTAATTGTCATTCAATATAAAGGGCTAAATTCTTATTGTTGATGTTTGTAAGTTCCCTAACAAGAACACTCACTTGTTAAAGCAAATTATTCTAATCAAAATTTTGAGTTTAATGTTGTTACAACTCAGGAGATAATGTAGTACTTGTGTGTGATATAATATGAATCTTCCAAGCGTCATCTTATCTTATGGACAGATTCCTTCATAAAATTTTAAGAACATTAACATTTCTTCAGAGAAAAGTTTTTCGAAGGGGGGAGAGGAGGAAGCTGTAACGTCTGTGGCATATCCACATTCCACGGCCTTCTTTAATGTTTGTTGGTCGACTGCCAACTTTGACACCCATGCTTCTGGACTGCCCGAGCGACACCTGATCTCCAAGATCTTAACAGTTGGAGATCGTAATTATTTCGGCAGCTTGAGAAAGATTAGGGAGATTCGTCGACGGGAAGCCGTTGGAGGTCGATGGCCCTCAAAGAGCGTCAGTCCCAGCTTGGTTCCCCGTCCAGACGGACGACTTTATACCTCCTGTCACATACTTTTGTAAACTAGCTGTACATAATCATATTAAATATTTTTAACTTAAAATCAGAATTTACCTATTTCTTAACAACATTTTAAATTATCTTCAAACGGTACAACGGATGTTTGAATAAACAGGTATTCAATACGATAAAATCTCTCGAAGGCGCAAATGATTCTGAGTAACTAGAAAGTGGAAATTGAGTATGTACCGGAATCATTATCTTCATTGGGATTAAACATAACAAATGTGACTCAGTCAATATTCTGAATATAAATTTGTCTATATTATTCCAAGTAAAAAACGAGTTTCTTTGAACATGGTTTTTCTTTCAAAATTCACACTTCGCGTAACATAATTTTTTATGCAAGGAAAATAAATATAAATTCTAAAAAAGTTATCTTCAAAGTTTACAAAGAGCAGATTTAGAAACCTAAGGTGCACTTTTTTATAACTATTATTAAATAACTCAAATAAATATAAGAAGAAAAGTAAACGATGATATACCGAGAAATGTACAATAGTAAATTTCTCCGATATTAAAATTAAGTGATAAATCGTTAAATTGAATATATTTAAGCTAAATGAAGTTCAAACTAAAGCAAACGATAATTTATTAAAATGAATATTATATCAGCTACATGTAATTAAAATTAATGCAAATGATAAATTATGTTATTAAATTGAATATATTTAAGCTAAAGGTAATTAAAATAGAAGTAAACGATAAATTATGAAATTGAATATTATATCAGCTACATATAATAAATATTAAAGCAAATGATAAATTATGTTATTAAATTGAATATATTTAAGCTAAAGGTAATTAAAATAGAAGCAAACGATAAATTATGAAATTGAATATTATATCAGCTACATATAATAAATATTAAAGCCAATGGTAAATTATCAGACGACGGTTGTGGTGACCGTTTGGTGACTTGGCGAAAACCTCGGCACAAATTTAGAGAATCGAACAGGGAGTCAGAGATTCACATAACCTGAAACCTACAAATCATGTAGTTCCAGTGTTATTAGTTTCGCAAAAGCCTATGATAGGTTTTGATCATTAGCTTTAATTTTAATTACATGCAGCTGATCTGATGATTATATGTAGCTGATCTGATGATTATATGTAGCTGATATTTATCTGATTACGTCCGGAGAAGAATGATATTTCCCGAAAAGATGTTGTTGACAAGAAGCTTATAAATACGCTTACAAGTCTAAATTGATGAAAAAATAAAACTTTAGGAATATTTAAATTTTTGATTATTTTGTCATTAGTGAAAATATGAACAATGTTTGTAAGGCAGCACACAAGAGCCGTTTGACATCAGTAACAGTCATGGGTGTGCGTTCCACAACACAGATTAAAAATAATCCAAAATAGGGTCAATTTACTCTATAAATAAATTTCGTATATATATGGAGATGATTCTTAATGAAATTTGTAAAAAGCGAATAGTTTGCCCAATACATTCTTTTTTAGCTTTAGATCAACACATTCAAAACAATATTTTATATGTATAATATGGTAATTTAGTTCGGAAATTGATCAATCAGGTTCACCTGCGAAATTCGTTCTAATTATACATGGTTTGAGTGTGACGTCAATGCTTTTGAAATATATTTAGATGTTACTCAAAATTCCGTCATTTTGTTTTTCTGTGTGGCAGCTTAAGTATAAAAGATTATTGTGTCTCCACTAATGAATCTACTACCATATTCATGAAAAACAAAGATATCTATAAAGCACTCCAAATTACAACTTTTAAAAAAACACATTCAAAAACTTGCTACTAACTTTTTTAACTCTCTTGAAAACATCAATAATATCAATATCCAAAATCTTGAAAAATATCCAATCACCTCTAATGTTAAAAGACCCAGGCAAATTGGAATGGAAAATATATACTCCATGAAAGCACAAAAATTTCGTTTCAAATTCTTTTCGTCTTAACACACATAAACTACTTTCGACCTTGGAAGTCTTATAGATTTCAGCGCGCGGGCCCCCTGTGGAGAAAAAAGCCTTTATTGCGTCTTGCTTTGAAACATTGAATTTATCGTAATAAAAGTAAATACTAATTTATTGGATTAAATTGTACAATTTCCTATTATAATAACGATACAATAAAATATTTCATTTTTAATTAATATGTTCTTCGATATCAGTTCAAAATTTGAACTATTTTTCATAAACAGATGGTAAATAATGTTTGAATAAAATTGTACGGAACTCCAATCAATAGCTTGTTTTCCTACACTGATCAAGCGTAAATCTAATTTTTTTGTAAAATAGATTTATTGCATAAATACAGCAAATTTATACGTGTTCAAAGCTTTTCTAATCCGTATTCCCCACAGACATTTTTAAAACTTCAGTGCAAGTTTTTAAAAATTTTAATTTACTGGGAATTTTGTTTGCTAAGGGCATATGTTAAATTTTTTTAAACATCTTTCTAGGTATATTTGAATGCTGTGCAGTGAACATAACAACTTTAACATATCCTAATGTTTGCTGTGCTTCTAATGAATTTATTTCAGACATTTAAGGAAAAGTATAATATTTTCTAAGAAAAAGGAGGAAAGAAAATTGCAAATATATATATATATATATATATATATATATATATATATATATATACATTCACACACACATATATATATACAGGATAATTATAGTTAAAGTTTTAAAACTCTAAAAAAAGAACGACTGATCAGAATGACGTTAAATTTAAACGGAATATTATTAAAGAAGGGGGGAAACGTATGGCATAAGAAAAAAATAGTTCCAAATTTTAGAAACAGATGGCGCTGAAACCGTCTGAATATGTAAATAAAAATACCTGTCATGCGTACGACTCATTTCAGTTGTTATAAAAACACCGGGTACACAGCTTTTCCTCGTTTTGCGTCTGAGAAGTTCGCCGTGACTGTCTCACTGAAGGACTGCACTCTGCTTGTAAAGCTTTTTTACAATGACTATGCACCAGTAGCTCTGCAGAAGTTCCGGACACTCAAAGGTATTGAAAAAGGCGTTTGACCGATGATTGCCAACGATCTGGAGAAAATGATTGAGAAATTTGAAAATGCAGGTTCTTTTGATGTGCAATCTGGTAGAGGGAGGGAAAAAATTGAATCGATGGTCGTTGAAGAAGTGGCAACAGTAGTGCAGGAGGAATCGAACGACGGTGTGCAACCATGCAGTGCACGGGGAAATGCCCGAACATTGAACAGGCCTGTGAGCACGGTGCATAAAATTCTACGAAACATCCTTCATTGCTAACCTTACAAAATTAGCCATGTGCAAGAGTTGTTTCCTTCTGACCTGCGAGTAAGAGAGACTTTTGCTTTAGAATTTCTTACTCTCAGGGGAGTGGACATGGAATGGCTGTGGAAAATTATGCGTCCAGATGAAGCCCATTTCCATCTGACAGGATATGTCAATGCACAGAATTCCAAATATGGGCAACAGACAATCCACTGGCAACTCAACCAGTACCACTTCAGCTTACAATGGTCACTATGTTGTGCGGGTTTACTGCATCATTTATCATAGGGCCATATTTTTTCGAGGAGTCGGGCGATATCGGTCCTGTTACCGTTACTGTCACTGACGTGCTACCATCATATCATTCCAGATCTTCAACAGCGTGAATGGGATCATTTTTATGCAAGATGGCGCTCCTCTGCACATTGCAAATCCAGTGAAGCAGCTGCTGAAATCGCATTTCGGAAATGCTAGAATTATCAGCCGTAATTTCCCAACAGCCTGGCCGCCCCGATCACCTGATCTTAATCCGTGTGTCTTCTGGCTGTGGGGCTATCTGAAAGATGCTGTGTTCAGTGCTCCTATTGCACACTTAGCAACACTTAGCACGCATTGCGCAACACATTCTGAACGTGACCCCGGAAACACTTCGATCAGTTGTGGAACATGCTGTTTCTCGATTTCATCTTGTTGCACACAACGGTGGATATCATATTAAACATGTTTTGCGCCAATCTCGCGAAATTTAAAAACCGATTTTATGGATGCTTTTTATGCGGTTTTTGGCCTCAGGACTATTAAAAACCAATTTTTCCCATCCGATGTGATATGATCTTGCCGTGGTGGATGGTCTTACGTGACCAACAATATCACACCTGTGCAGTCATGCACACTGAACAGTACATTTGGTTTAACGTGTAAATTACACCTTAGTCGTTGTTTTACAATTCATTTGTCATTTGTAGTCGAACCCTTTTAAATTATAATGCTTACAGAACCCTCTGTTGCTAAAATTTAGAATTACTTTTTTCTTATGTCATACGTTTCCCCCTTCTGCGATAATATTCCGTTCAAATTTGACGTCATTCTGATCAGTTCTTTTTTTCTTTTTTTTTACAGCGTTTTGAAACTTTAATTATAATCACCCTGTTTATACACTATTTTTAAACACCTATTATTTAATTATTTTATTGAGGAAAAATTTAGAGTAAAATAGAGGGGGACAAACATTTTCTGTTCTTTTAAGAAACTGCAAAGAATAATTATCGTTGAAGCAGCATTTCAATCCTTTACTGAATCAAAAATTTAGACAACACAAAAGCATTTTGAAGCAAATATTTAAATGTTACTGATAATCGTATTTCAATTAATTGTAAAAATATTATGTTCAAGTCTAATAGTGTCTTGTAAATAATTTAGATTTTTTTAAGATATGAAGCATTTTATTGTTCAAATTATGAAGACGAATTTTATGTGTTAACTTTTTTCTTTCCCTCCTTCAAATAATTCATTTTTCTTAACCTTTTACTTTTTAAAAAATTTGATCAGACCTTAACAATATTTCTTAATTTTCTTCGAGCTCTTCATTCACAACACGAGAAAAGACTTTTTCAAAAATTTAATTGACGGATGGTTATTAATATACTCGTCTCTGAATCTTGTGAAAACATTTATAATAAGCTGATTGATTATTTCTGTAGAGAAGAATTTTATTATTCTCTTCCAAAACAAAAGATTTGATTAAAAATTTTGCAGAAGTTAAAGCTAAATTAATGATATATAATGAAAAATAAAATATCATTTTTTTTTTTTTTTTTGGAATTCATAACATTACATAAAATTCAGCAATATATTTCAAATGATCTGATATGTTATTATTCGAATAAAATATAAGTATTGTAGGGTGATTTGTGACAAAAAAAAAGTTCAAATGCTTATAAGTTATATCTTAATTAGTGATAAACAGTTTCTTACAGGTAAACAGTTATATATCTATTTAAGAATATTTGCAATAAAAAAATTTATTTCCATCTTTTTTACTTTTTCATTGTTTTATATTAAATGATATCAAGGTTTGATGTTGTTATAGGACGGTTTATGCTAAATCGAATTTTTAGCACGTAACATGCGTATAGCCTTAACAGAATTTCTTTAACCGTTTTACTCATTACATTTGCGTAGTAACCAATGAGGCGAAACTGCATTTGATATACACTTTTCAATTGTTAATTGTTATTATAAGAAATCAATTTGAAAAAAGAGCCAAAACGAAACATGAATTCTATCCTGTTAATATTTTGGATCGTTCACAAATAATATGATTTTGATTCTGATAAGCTCAGAGTACCACTTAAATTATTTTAAATAATTAATTATTATTTCTGTACAGGATTTAGGTATTCAATAAGTAGACTCAAATCATTGAATTAAATTTAATATGAAGCAGACTCTACTGTTCGATAAGTAGAATTTTTGATGTAATCATGACTCGATTACTACTAGAATTTGCCACGGTAGCTGAGTGGCCATGATCATAAGCTCGTGACCAGCATTGTTTTCCTCAAATCATAGGTTTTAGTCTGGATTTCTCAAAAGGTCTAAAGATGAGGCTGCTGCATATCAAAACTGACGAGGCTCCAAGTCTTCGCACTGTTTGGTGTGGAAGTTTGGCGAGTGGAATTCCAGTTCAAGTCAGTTCGTCCTTGTCACTTGACCGAGGTTCAAAAATTATGAGGTCCGTGACCATTAGCCTTCGTGTTACTTCTTATTGCAGCGAAAAAAACAATTAATCAATCAATGCTATTAAAATTAGATCATAAATGAGTGTCAGCCATGGCCGGCCATCTGGGGTTCGCTACGGATGCTATGCACCTAGCGAACCCCAGATTCGCTAGCTGTTAAAAATGCAAATAAGCTGTTAAAAATGCAAAGTGCTATTTTTCATTGATCGTTTCTGTAACAACACTAAAAATCAAATAGTAACTTGCTTATTTGTAATTATTATTTTAATGTGATATTTAATGTTTGTCATTTTTCAGAAATTGGAAAAGGACACTGCTTGAAACACTTTTGTGTTGTTCTGACACTCAAATAGAAATAGTTTAAATAGAACGGTAATTTCTGTTTTTTCCCATTCGTTTACTACTAATAGTTTTAATGATTGTTCAGAAGCATCATACTCAGTAGCAACATGAAGGCTACTGAAGACAGACTTAGGAACTTAACACAGACTCAAATACCTCGTAATTTGAGTCTGTGTTAAGTTCCGTGGATAACACTTGTCTGGCACCTCCTACTCAAACTTCCGCACCACACCATGAGGGGGGAAGAGAATTGGAGCTTCTACAAATTTAATGTGTATTAGCCCCATTATTGTTCAAAACAGCAAAACAAGTAAATTTCATGATTTATCAATGCTATGGACTCTCAAAAATTAGCAATCAGTAACTGTTTAATAAGTTTAAGACGATATCAGAAGTTATTGTGATACGTATTTTAGTTACCATAAACTAGCAACTATTTAATACATTGAGGGGGGGAATGCTCACGAATTAATTAAAATTAAATTGTATTTTGTTATTTGCTTTCTTCTTTTATTATATCAAATAAAAGCAACACTGCATGTGATGTAATTTAGAAAACTACTACCCGAATTTTTTTAAATCTGTAATTTTTCTCCTCAAGGAAAAGAAATTATTACTTGGTATTCTTGATTTTACCATTTACCTAACATATACATATATATCGTTTCTGTAAAATAATATTTAATATACAACTATTATAATTACATTTCATATAGTATAGAGAGGGATCCATTACATTATATTTTTTCACATAAATATAACTTACTTAATACTTTTTACAAATTTAAATGCTTCAGAAAGTCTTTCACAACTGTTACGCAATTATAATACAGATAATGTCACCACAGATGGAAATCCCACCTAGCATTCTCTTCGTATCAAAAACTTCCGATATGCAAGAGTGTCTCCACCACTTGGTCGATTGACACACATAATAAAATGGACAATTACCTAGAAAATAAGAATTATTAAAAATATTTCCCTAAAGTAATATATTATAGGAAAACTTGGGTTTATCTCCACCACTTTCCACGTCACCCAGGAGGTATGGTGTGTAAACGCATTATTCCTTTTTCCAACAAGAAAGGTAGATTACTCATTAGATATATATTCATTTACACTTTTCAAATAATTCCCACAATTATTTTTGCTACACAAAATAACGAATTTTTGATAGTATACAAAGGAAACAGAAGAATTATAATATTCATTTTATTTAGTACTTTAAATAATTAAAAAAACTACATGAATAAACTTACCTAGTGTATATAATTCTGCTAGCATTGATAACAAGCTTTAATATCAACTGATACAATATATTAGATATTATTTAAACACTTACCTGCAATAGAATAAAACACGTACCTTCTAAATTCATTTATATCAAAATTGTCTCGTTTCCTCTGTTTAATACCCTATTTGTGAAGTACGATATAAAAACACCTCAATTCATGATATCAGTTTGTTTCAGATGAATAGGATTTGAAATATATGCCTATCTTGTTCTTCACATAACAAAGTATTTAACGTTCTCCATTAATCTATTAATTTAGTATACCTACTTTCAATTCTGAAACTTAAAGAATTTCTTAACATTTAACATAGCCACAAATAAAACACAATAACAAGACACCTTAATGGGAATGAAAATGAATTCTGCATTCCTAAGTTGGTTAAAATTAAAGAAGTTAACAAGATTACATCCAAGTTCCAAAATTTGCTTGTGGTAACATTTTGCCGCAATGTGGTAACATGTTGTCTACTTTGTACCCATCCTTTATGAAAAAAAATTTGGTTTTTTTTTAAAAAAAAAAAGATAATACTTACTTCCCTATCAGATATATAACTATCTAACAATTTCACCTCATAAAATTGTAGTTTAATGTCCTCAATATGTAAAATTATTTGACTGTAATTAGACACATAGCTAAATTGGGGAGTAAACGATCCAGTTGATTTCCTAAACAAGCTATTTGCATTACATAATACTGATTTCTCTAATTTTAAATACTTTGTTTCTCCCTTGACAGTTAAAGAAGGATATCACAAAGCTTTCCTCTTCAATTTTTTAACTTTTAATTCCCTGTTTCTTTCTGCAACTGATTCACATATTGAAACCATAGTTTTTAAATTGTTATTTAAATAAGATAAGAGAATAACTCTGACAAATTTATTTTGCAATAAGCAACTTAATTTGGCAAGTAAAATATTAATTTCATGGATCTCTCATACTTTTTGGAATGTTTCTTTAATTGCAGAATCAATGCAATTTTCTACACAAGCCACAGATGGAACTGAATCAAGGTCATATTCCTTATCTTCAACAATTCCATCACTTAAAACGCCATCAAAATACGGAAAATATTGAAAATATAATGAGTGAACTTTTTGAATATGTTTAGACAATAGGTGATTATCCAAGCATACAAATGCATACATAAAGATAACCCTGATTATTTTTATACATCTACAGATGCATTTATCATGGTCTGAACATCCTTCTACAATCTATTTAACTTCGTAAAATACATTTCCATTACTTTGTGATTTTACTAATCATAAATATATTGCCTTCACATAAACATCTCAAACAGGAATTTCTAATCCAGTTTTGTGCCGTTTATGTGTTGAAGGATAAACACTTGGGTGTATGTGAATTATTATTCTATATTGATGCGCTAAGTATGTATCATTTTCCATTTTTATTAAAGTATCAATTCCATTATCTATTCGACAATTAAATTTGAGCTTAAAATAGTCGGTTTTTGATTTATTATGAAATGACTCGCAATACATATTCATATCAGTACATGCATGCAGACATTGACGATATAACATACTCTATAATTCTGTTATACCATGATAATTATCATCGAAATATTCAATAATAGCAAATTTCTTATCAGAAAATGCAAATTTAAAATTATCCATACTATTCTTAAATTTTATTGAATTCATTTCCTCTAAAAGAACTGCCAAAGAAGC
>BMAW01112533.1:339667-400328 GCA_019974015.1 Nephila pilipes
TTAAATTTTATTGAATTCATTTCCTCTAAAAGAACTGCCAAAGAAGCATAAATTTTATTGAATTCATTTCCTCTAAAAGAACTGCCAAAGAAGTATACATTTTATTGAATTCATTTCCTCTAAAAGAACTGCCAAAGAAGCATACATTTTATTCCTCATTTCCAAACTAGAAACAAGATTAGTTAACTGTTTTTTCCAAGCACGATGCAGATGCCATTTGCAAAGCAGGAATCTAACCTCATCTCCAAACACTTGTTTAAAAGCGGGACATGTTGTTTTATCAACATCGGTTATGATGTAATTAAAATTTTAGTTGGGAACTCTTTCTTTTATGCTGTCAAATAAACAATGCATAGATTCCATATCTAATTTATATGCGATAAAATGTGGAATTGGATAACCTATTCCATAATCATCAGGTACGATTAAATTCATTAAATCATACTCATTGGTTTTGCGAGTTGAGTCTATGCATAACATTTTATTATAACTTTTTAACATCATTATTTTTTCTTCAGCTGTTTGTAAACCAATTGCTAATGAATTATTTGGCAATTTTTTTTAAGGGGCAGTCAAAGTAATTTCAAAGAATTAACGTAAAATAATAGGGTTTTTTTGTTTGTCGAAGAGGATTCTTTAACAGTATATTTATCTTGATCA
The DNA here is from genome assembly GCA_019974015.1 of Nephila pilipes. Lineage (NCBI taxonomy): Eukaryota > Metazoa > Arthropoda > Arachnida > Araneae > Nephilidae > Nephila > Nephila pilipes. The sequence continues at coordinate 340,328 of BMAW01112533.1, forward strand.
TTCCTCATTTCTCTGTTACCGCAAGCATATCCCAGTACTTTAGATTTCTTGATATCCATTTGAAGGTTAGCTATAATAAATTCCCAAAAAGTATTTTCAATTGGTTTAAATTTTATGTTTTTTGGCCTTAAGTCATAATTATGCTTTGAAAAGCACTTAACAATGAGCTTTCCATTTTTTATATCACAAATAATAACTTGAGCAGGACATTCAATTGGTGATATTAAGCCTTTGTCAAATCTTTGACTAATTTTCCTATTATATCTTTTTGTTATTACGGGTTTAAAATATTGACAACTGTAATAAGAATAAATGTTTGTTTAGACTGTTTAATCACTAGTAGGTTTTTTTTTTTTTTTTTTTTTTAAAAAAAAAGAAGTTCAAGCTCTCTCATTTCATAGCCATAACTGAAAACTGAATTTAATTCAAAATTTAATTTTTTTGTTGCCATACCTATTCCATGAACTTCTTTTCTGAGAGTTAATAACTGCGTTAAGTACCTAAGTTTACAATTATACTCAGGATGTGAACAAGGATAACGAAAATTTGAATTTGAGCATCGTTCTGTATGTTTCTATAATTTTGGTAAATGCGGAAACTTTTTTTAGACAAATACTACGTTCTAATACTGCTTTTTTTTTCTCCTTGATTGATCCCATTTTTGACATTCTTATTTTCAATAGCAATATATCCTTCACAGATGTTACGGTGTTTAGAAAAAGATTGTGAAGTAAAATATGTATTTTTATAAAATATGCAAAATTTTGCATATACTCTATGAACAAGAGCACCTCCAGTGCGATATACTATATCAAGATCAAAATCTTCCTCCGCGTTAAAATTGATATTGCTTTCAGCTATATAATTTTTTTTAAATTTTACCCTAGACTATTGATGATTGGGACACGTATAATACTAAAGATTCACTAACCTTATATTTTTGTAATTGGTCCATTCCGTTCGTCAATTTTGATCCCTGAGAAGGTGGGACTTTAATCCAGCAAATATGTCTTTAAAAAGTCTGGAAGTTTAAAAGCAGAAAATTAAAAAAAAAAAACATGAAACCAAACAACAATAAAGAACAGTAAAATAAAAAGTAATACATAATAATTTTAAGAAGAACCTCAATATCAAAACTAGCAACAATGTACGAATACAACCCGACAGCATGAAATCTCTTACAAATGTAATATAGCTTGGCTAAATAACAAGCCATACGGTTAACTTGGCGATCTACAAAAAGAGGTCAGAAATAATTTACTAGCAACCATTGTATCGTTGCCACTCAAAAAAGTGAGCATTACATGTCCTGATTCGTTCCTAAAACCTTTAACTATCTAAAGATAAGGTCATTTACTGTGCAGAGAATGTTTGAATGGTCAGAGTTTTGCAGAGTGGTGTGCCTTCTAAAAACTCGTATTATTTCGAAGTCATACAGCTGTACAGTGTATGTTTCCTTTCGATAATTTCACAGTGGAGCATATTTGATAATTGTGACCTTGTTTTGATGTTTGGGGGATTCAAACGCATATTATAGCTAATACATATTGAATTTTATAAGCCCCAAGAATATTTTTTATCAAAAATTTAGATAATTTTTTGTAAAAATGTATAAATATTCTTCTCAACAGCTTTTAAAAAAGGATGCGATTTTTGTTGTTACATTCTAACTCTATTTATACTCTGAGAAAAAAGACTGAAATAATCAAATTTCATCATGACTGACTTCTAGGGGGATTAGACAATAGTTACCTTTATAATAAGTCTTATATATTCACTGCATATGGGAATATATTTTGTTTCATTAAAGTATAAAGTTTTGCAGGCAAGACAAAAATTATTTTAGATAAAATATTTTTACAAAGAAGATGTAAAATGCAAACCATGACCCTAGTTGCACTCGGAATACATTCTCAGTATGATTTCTTTTTCTAAATACTAAATTCTCTTACATAGATTTTATAATGCAGAGAACTTTTTTGCTCTGGTTTTCATTCAATATCAACAAAAAGGGTATATTATTTTCATATTTTATGCAAATAATTTTTGAAATTAATTTATCACTTATACATTTTTCCCATTATTTTAGAGAGGGGAATATACTTAGCCAATTAAAAACCAATTTTTAATCATCAGACAGATACATTTTTTCACATAAAAGCTACTTTTTTTACATTTGAATTTTAAGAATTTTGGCTTATTTTCAAGTAATTAATGATTAGTTATACTTTAACAAAAATTATTTAAAAATTTTATTTCCATTTTATTTTTATCATTCGAATATTTATTTAATATTTTCTGAATTGTGTTGTTTTTAAAGCTTGCATGGTAACAGGTTACATGCAACATTAAATCTTTTTAAAATAAATTTTTAAGGAAACATTTAATGTATTGATCTGAAAACTAAAATATGCATATAATATTTAAAAAAATCGCATTGCAAAGCACAACACAAACGCTAAAAGCCATTGAATTATTTAAGTGATTTTATTATAATTCTATCTAGATTTTCATAACCTATTTAAGTTGAATAATGTTCATTTTCAACAGCTCCGCTTTCTGAAATATTAGTTTTTAGAATTAAATTAATTATTATTAGTAGTAATTAGAATTTATTTCATATTTCATATCACTGTTTCATTTAAAGGACAAATATTCTGTTTAGATTTGTTAATAATAATATAAATAGAAATTTTGAGAATGTTCTTTACATTCTCAATAAATTTCTACATTCATAAATTCAAGGATGCTTTTTTTTTTTTTTTTTTTTTTTTTTTTTGTTTGTAAAATTGTTTTTAACAAGAAATATAATTTATGTGTTGATTTTATAACATTTTATAAACTATTTGTTTTCAAATCACTATATGAAAAACCATGTAAATTTCTATATTTGTTGATCTTTAGTGAAATAACAAGCATGAAAACAAATAGTTGATTAAGTTATTAAATTCATACGAAATCAACATATCAACATTTTACATATACTTTTTTATGTTTTCAATTCTGGATTCCATTTATTCAGAAAAAATCTGCTCCTTCCTGTAATATTTAACTAATGTTTTAAAATCAATTATCTACATTTTCAACTTTCCCTTATTAGTTATTTGTGAAAATAGATTTGATATCTTCCTATGAGTTTATATAAGAAACTTTTCTAAATAAAATTCTGCATTCTACTGAACAATTTTAAATATTTGATTTTCACATTGCTTTCGTTTTGTATTAAAAAATATATTTTATGACTTTTGTCTATTTCAAGGGCCGTGACCTTAAGTTCAGTTGTAGGTGCAAATCCTGATGATTGCTGTATATGACACGAAATGAGGTCTCAAAGTCATTAAGTGTTGTTTTGTGGAAGCTAGAAAAATTCCAGTTAGGATACCAGCTTGGATGTTTTCATCTAACAGTGGCTCAAAATTATAAAGGCAATTGTCAAAAGCCCTTATACAACGGGACTCTTAAGAGAAATTAATTTCTTAAAAAATTCCTTTTTCGAATAATTGCTTTGCTATTTAATAAATATTATTCTTTGCTGTTAGTTATATTTCATTATTTTGCTTGAAAAATGTCTTTTAAAGTTTCATAATGCAAGGAAAGTCTTATAATGACATTTATTTGACAGCTCATGGAGTAAGCATTCAACCACCTTTTCATCTTCTGTGGTTGTAATATTTATTTAATTGACATAAAGTCACTTTATTTTAATTGAACAATTTAATTAATTTATGTATTTTTGAGCCTCATAACATGTTTTAAGATTAGTACGTCTCGTTTACTATTTAAAAGTTAGTAATACCAAAAATTTAATTTTGAGAAACTTGAATGAGCTTATTACTTCCTTAATATTTCAAACAAGAATGTCTTAGTGAACAGATCAATCATTTTTATATGTGTAATTATTTCTGCATTTAAAGTAATAAATTAAAGGAAATATTATATTCTTTGTGTGTGTGTGTGTGTGTGTGTGTGTGTTTATAACCTGAGATCAGCATTTATAAGACATAAAAATAATTTTTTTACAAATAGGAATTCACGAGGAGAGATGTGTTAATCAACTAAATGGATGTACGTATATTTGCATTTTCTTTACTATTAAGATTGAAAATTGTAGGTATTTCTTGTCAAATAATTATAATTAATCAAAAAAGAGACTAAGCTTATTAACTTTTACAGATACGGACAAAAATTATTGCATTTTACTGTAATATATATATATATATATTAAAGAATGATCATTACACATTTATTTGAATATGTAATTTTTTTCAGATTTAAGAATCTTAACTTTTTTTCTATTTTATTTCGGTACAAAATTCACTTAAACTGTCCGTAAAATTCGACAATATTTGAGTTTCTTAATATCATATTTGAAGTAATTGATTGTGTGACATGATATTTGATATTATATGTGAAATTACACACTACAATAAATTATCACTAATATGCATTTCTAAAAACGAATTAATTTCGAATTTCTTCTCGTTTTAAATACTGAAACTAAACAACTTCATTTGATTATTATTATTTTATTACTTGCGATCGAACGAATTCCGACGTTGATCAGAACATTGGTTTTTGAAGTTTTGCCAAAATTTTAAGAGTAATTTCTTAAAAATCCTTTTTTTAAAAAACAATTTAAGATTTCAAGATCTAAAATTTCTCTGTTTATTTATTGCTTCACCTTTAATGCTAGTACAATATTTTTTGAAACAATATTGAATTTTTTTAAACTTTAAATAAAAATAATTAATTTTTCACTTTTTCTACAAAATTTATGGATTAAAAAATTTATAAATATGATTTATCCATTGTTTAAGTGGATTTCTTATTTTAATATTAGCATCGATTTATAGAATACGTGAATTTGATTTTTATTTTAAAAACTTAATTTTCCCAATTGAATTATGGAACTTCCATTTATTTTTATTTAATAATATAGCTGTAATGAAAATATTCCTTCCCTTTGGTACAAGGAGTGCCATAAACTAAATTCCTTAGATTTTAATTTTAGTTACAGTAGGTTCATTCATCGAAATATAAATTGCGCTGGAAAAAAGCTTAACTCGTTTCATTGAAACGAATTTTGACATCATACAACTCTCCACCGTATGACTTTTTCAGAAAAAATGTTCGTGTAGCTTATTCTGTAGAGATGCATTGAGAAATGAGTATTTTTATAATAATTTTTAATTTGATACAATAAAAAAGAAACCATATAAAGTTTTTTTTTTTAAAGTTTGGAATAGTTTATAGTGCCTTTAGTGTATTCAAAATATTAATCTCTGCATCTACATTATATAAATAAATAAAAATAAATAAAATGTATTTAATTTGTTGAAAAAGTATTATTAAATTTGGGGGCGTTAACGTGCGGTAAATTTAGATCCCAATAAAATTTTTTACATTCGTTAGATAAATGCTTCTTAGCGTAATAAAATATCGCTTGATCACATTTTCATTGCCGGCTTTGTGAAATGGTTCAGGTGAAACACTTCTTAACCATCCCTTTCGAAAATCCTATCATCAAAGAGTTGAGCTCTTTTTCGGTCGTTAAGAATTTCTGGGTTAATAATAAGCTTGTTATTTTCAACATCTGCGTTTGATGAATTTCATTACCTACAGCAGCAAACTAATTTCCCAATGCTCTTCATTAAAGATATTTTTCCGCCAAACATTTTTTCCTTTATTTTAAATCACTTACGGTATCACTTGTACGGTATTTATTTTTACTTCAAAATAACCTCTTTCACTATTAATTCTTGTTTTGTTTTTTTTTAATTGTACTAATGGCTCTATGTCATATATTAAATCAAGGTCTGAATAAATACAAAATTCAACTAAACAAAATTCAGTGAAGTATTCGATCCTTCTGAAGAATGGGAGGCTAATTTTCTGCAGTAATCAAATGATAACAAAAAAAAATCTCAATTTCATTGTTAAAGTAATAATAATTAATAGTAAAAAAAAACATAGACTTTAGATAATAAGAAATAGGAAATTACTTAAATAACTTGTAATCTTGATTCTTAAACTATATATTTCAGTACTTACGGTAATAAAAATAACGCAACTTTTTCAAAACTTTAGTTTATTTCTGTTCGAATCAAATTACTTTAATCTAATTTCTTTGCTTTTAATAACATAACTTAATTTACTTCTTCAAATTGGTAAGCATTTATTTAAAAATATTTTTTATCTTTAAACGGTTCGTTTTAATTGAGGTTTATTTAAAATATCAACATCAAGAAGATAGCTGGAGCGTACCTTAGCCGACAACACTTTTCAGAAAACAAGATCGTTTGAAAAATGGTGATACCCAGAAAAAATAGCGTATTACTATGCAGAGATTTTTCCCGCGAATCGTCTTGAGTATGGTTGCCTTGGCGATCAACCTTTTACCAGAAATGAGGGTTTGGCGGAGGAAAATCTTCGATTCCGTAAAGTAAATAAGCTCCTCTTTTTTACAACGTTTTTCTGAATTTCACTTGGTGTGTATGTGTGTGTGAGTGTGTGTGTCATCAAATTTTCGATCGTTAATTTAACCAACTTCCCATCAAGCTAGAGCTTTGAAATTTTGGGAATCGTTCGTACTCGCCTAACAATGCAATATTTAGACATTTGCGGCAAGTTTTAACTAATATTTCAATAATTTTAATAAGTCAAGATATTCTTTCCTCTCGGCGCTTTTAGGATTGAGGAAAAAATTTCTTTCCCCCTCTGGGAGCACCGGGCACTCCCGACGCAGCATGCGGTATCGTAAACCTTTTGTACTCACAAAGGGGAGATACTATCTCTCCTTTACTATCTCCGAGATAGTAAGGGTTGCTGACTTTTAGTCAGTAATCATTCGCAAGAAAGAAAGTTTCCAATATTTGGGGCCGTGTCTTATCACAATAATTTTTTCTGAATTCTGGTTCCCATTCTTTTTTTAATAGAATGACTTACAAACTTTCAAATATATGTTTTGATTTTATGAGTATTATGAATTTTTTAATACTCTCACAAATGTCTCTTTTTAAGTGAATTTTAAAGTTAAAAATAACTAACAGTTTTAACTAATATTTCAATAATTTTCTCTAATAAATTTTGCCACCATATAAAAACGTTGGTTTTTATATCGAATTATTACAACGTTTTTCTGAATTTCACTTGGTGTGTGTGTGTGTGTGTGTCATCAAATTTTCGATCGTTAATTTAACGAACTTCCCATCAAGCTAGAGCTTTGAAATTTTGGAAATCGTTCGTACTTGCCTAACAATGCAATATTTAGACGTTTGCGACAAGTTTTAACTAATATTTCAATAATTTTAACAAGTCAAAATATTCTTTCCTCTCTGTGCTTTTAGGATTGAGGAAAAAATTTCTTTCCCCCTCTGAGAGCACCGGACATTCGCCACACCACATGAGGTATCGTAAAACTTTTATACTCACAAAAGGGAGATACTATCTCCCCTTTACTATCTCCGAGATAGTAAGGGTTGCTGACTTTTAGTCAGTAATCATTCGCAAGAAAGAAAGTTTCCAATATTTGGCGCCATGTCTTATCACAATAATTTTTTTTGAATTCTGGTTCCCATTCTTTTTTTAATAGAATGACTTACAAACTTTCAAATGCATGTTTTGATTTTATGAGTATTATGAATTTTTTAATACTCTCACAAATGTCTCTTTTTAAGTAAATTTTAAAGTTAAAAATAACTAACAGTTTTAACTAATATTTCAATAATTTTCCCTAATAAACTTTGCCACCATATAAAAACGTTGGTTTTTATATCGAATTTTATTTATTTATTTATTTATTTTTGCTTAACGTCTGGACTACGGTTGCATTTTGTTTGGCACAGCATAGCCATATCTGGCTCCAGCGCCAATAAACTTCTCTTTAACTCACACTCACAAATAATGAAGACTTTTTTAAAAGAAATTTTAACTCGGTTCACGGTAGGCTTGTTCGTGATAACATCCTCAGTTCTGAGCGCTGCCGTTGGTGTTTCAAGATTAATATTTTTTTAACATTTTTGGTGGGACTTTTTTTTTTTTTTTTTTTTTTTTTGCACAATGGAACATGAAATGGGTTTCTTTTTTAATCCTTATCATAACCCAGATAGCCCAAACAGAGGCTCCTTGTCAACAAGCGACAACTGTCTGTTTAATTTATGCTGCAATTTGATGAAAATAAAAGATACATGCAAGTTGAAAATATATGTTGCGCTAGAAAGCCTGATGGAAACCGAATGTTGCTAGTGCTTATTTTGTTAAACCAGGCCTCAAATTATTTATTGCAATTCCAGCGTCAGTTGAAATTATTTCTAGTAGGTTCAGTACCATTCTTTTTAATTCTTCCCCGTCATTCTTATTTTAGTATCTTAAAAAAAACTGTTTTTTTTTAAAAAGTTTTTTACCAATCGCGTAATTTGTTGCATACTGTTAAATGAGCAAAGCATGCAGCGTCACTACCGAAATACGCGCTAATTGTAAATATCTCTGGAAGAATATGTTTTAAATGAAACAAGATATATTTCTCAAAATCGAAACATTCACTCAGTGACATATGGTACGTTTGCATAATTGTCTCTTGAACTTAAAAAGACAGGAAACAAAAATTGGAAAAACATTTCAGAACTCTTATACATTTTTTAAAATGTTCTTAATTTTAAAATTAACTATTTTCCTGTACTTTTCCGTATGAATAATTATAACAAACTCTTATTTTACAATAAATTGGTTACCTAAAGCATATTATTGCCGATAACTTTTTAAATGTCAAATTTTAAATATTTTTTCCCCCTCTCTCTCAATAACTGCTTTTGAAATTTGATATAAATCTAAATGTGCATAAAATAAAACACGCAGAGTTGTTTGTCTCTTGAGGACAAATATTTTGAAATTAAGCGAACTAATTTTTTTTACTTTTTATTTGATTGGAGTTCTAATAATAAATGAGAATGTGCGTATGCTTCTTTCCATTTAGAAAATCTTTAAGAATTTAAATAAACAAACTATTAGTGTTATTAAAGATTACCTGTGTATTGATTTAATTTAATCAAAGCTATTTTTTCTCCATCTTCGAAAAATTCACCTCACTGACAATCCTGAAATCTAAATGCAACCATGTTTTTTTTATCTATATATTTTTTAATTTTTTTATTGATTTTTATTTTATTTTTGTTTTTTGGCATTTACAAAGATTTTAGATATAATTACAAAGTGTGACTTCTAATACGTGTATTTTGAGATTTGTAGTATTAAAATAAAGTTTCTGAAATTTGTACACATTAGAAAATAATATATCTTTAAACTAATAGTTGAAGTTACATCAAAAAGAGCTAAGCAGAATAATTTATGCGTATGTTTTATTTAAAGGTGTCAAATTCAGTACTACAAATACCTATTTTTTATTTAACCCTTATCCATGTAAATGTGATATTCAATAAATAACAAAGAAATCAAACATTAGGAATTTACTTTGGAAATGGAAAATTAAAAATATTTTTTAAATTTCATTAAAATGGAACATATTAATTAAAATGTTTGTTGGCTGTATAAATTAAAAATATTTTAGATGGAAAAAGTTTTTAAATAGTCTTTGATGTAATGGATATTAATATATTATTTTTGTTTCTAGATACACACGTGTTAATTGAAGTGTGAAAATCTTTCGAGGCATTGTGAAATGCATGTATTTCCTTATTCTTCTTTTCATATATTTTCATTAAAATTATTCACATTCAGAAATATTTTGACATAAATTTTTTGGATTATTTTAGTGACAATAATATTGAGATTATTTTTTGCTAGAAATTTAACTTCTGCATTTGGTTACTGTACAGAACTCATAAATGTTTTGACATGAATTTTTAAAAAAATTATTCATAATCTTTGATTTTTTTTTAACTTCTCAAAAAGTATTACTTTAAAATAAATTAGTTGCATGTTTTTCTTTTTTTAAATTTAGATATGTGAATTATCAATGTTACAAATTTAGTTTTTCTTCCTTTGGCAAAAGGAAATTTAAATCTAGGTGGGTTTTTTTTCTGGTCCTCAAATTCTAACATTTTTTATCTAACATTCAAATTTCAATTTAGCTTTTTGTCTGTTTTTTTTAATTTTCTTTTCCTAACTATAAATCAAAATAATTTTCTCCGCATGTTTAAGTCCTTTAAAATTACATTTTCATCAGACAATTTATTTCTATTTTAATACTATGAAAATGAAATTGAAAAATCTGGAAAAGGTTAAGTGTTTTACTGGTAATAAAAAATTCTCATATAATTTTTCTTTAGATAGGTATAATTGTAGTGATTTCAAATTTTGAAGGGGGAAAAAAGTTCACCTTATTCATGGAATCAAAGATCAGGAGCAAGAGATACCCAAGTTTTATTCATAATTTCAATAATTTCTCAATTGATGGACAATATATTAAAGTTTAACTAGGTTTTAATATCTGTAGGAAAATTATGCTGTAATACAAGATATTATTTTGTGTATTAGTCTCATTACTTGATTTTAGTTAAAATTATCCTTTTCATAATCCATTTACTGTAATAACAATGTTAACTAAAATCTTAATTTGTTTAAATATCAAAGGAAAGTCTTCTGTAAATTTTAGTTGTAATATTCTGATATAGTATAACAGCATCTACACTAAATATTAGAATGATAATCATTCACAATAAAATAGTAAAAATGTATGAATTAATTTAGAAAACATAATGGAGAAATGTCTAAACTTTTAAATATTGATGCTACATAATTTTAAATAATATAATTGAAAAGTATTGACTCCTATTTTTAATTTATAATTTTTGACCTGGATTGCATTTTGTCCCTTATTTAAGATTTTGTCATTTTTAATTTTTTCTAATATCATTCAGTAATAGTGCACCTGTTGTAAATGTATGCTTTAATTGCTTGAAGTCACAGCAGAAAACTCTTTATTTTAATTTTATAGTTTTACATGCATCTTTCATTCTGGTGTGAACACAATCTTTTTCCTCGTGTCAGAAAGGTATTTTTCCTACTTAGAAATTGCAAATTGGTTGCTGAGATGCTGAAGTTTGAAGCTGTAGTCATGAAGGTTACTGTGTGCAATAAAATAATTAGACATCAAAATTATATCATATGATTGAAACTTCAAAGTTTGAAACTTGAGGATTTCAAATTAGGCATTGCTCTTTTCATTTGATGGTAGCTCAAATTTGTCTGTTAGTAATCATGATGAAGCTATAAGGAAATATTTACTGAAACAAACTTTTCACTGTGAAATACATTCAATCATCAAAAATGACACTTAACCAAGAATATAGTGTAGGTCCATTTGTTTTATTTGATATTAATGGAGGGCCGCAATAGCCTAGTGGTCAAGGTTGTGGTCAATGGGCCGGCAGTTTTCGTTCAGTCGCAAGTTCCATCCTTGGCTTCCCAAGACCCGCCATGTAGCCGGGGCTGATGCACGTTAAATCTGTTCGGGGCCCAAACTCCTCCCATGGGTGTGGTGTGGATGTTTGGAGAGAGGGGTTCCAGCTCAGGTGTCGTCCTCGTCACCTGACCATGGTTCAAAATTACAAGGTCCGTCGCCAATAGCCCTTGTGTTGCTTCTAGTGCGACGTTAATAAAAACTAAACTAAAATTGATATTAATGGAGACCTATAAGACAGAATAATATGCAAAACCTGCTGTAACGAGTGCCATTATTGAACATCAGATATTCTGCTATGATCATATCAATTAAATTAAACTGCTGAAATTTTGGTTTCTTGCATCTATCCTGACCATATGGAATTTTATACATTTACATCAAAAAAAGACATTGCTTGTCTCGCAGTAATAATGACTTAATTGTTTAATGGAGCTATAAATTTATCTTCTATCATATGGATGCATTTAGAATTCCTGTTTTATTATCATTATGATCAGCTATAGTAGTCCAATTAACAGAATTGTGTTTATTGGTCTACTATAGCTTAGCATAATTATAAACTTAACCTCATTTATATGCAGCCTGGTTATGAAAATGTAATTGTTGAAATATAATTGTAATGTTGATAAATCGATGTTATCAATTTTAAAAACTAAGAACTGTTTCTTGTTTAAACAAATAAATACCAAATTGGAAACTGAATTTTTATTTCAAATTCATTTCTTCAAGTTAAAAAAAAAAAGTAACTTAAAACAAGAGATACTTTCATTTATATTGTCAATAGGCATATTTTTGTTCTGAATTTATCTAGGTTTTTAAGATATTGTATGTAAGTAACACATAACAGAATCATTTAATAATAAATATCCATGTGGGAAGCTTACCTGCTTAAAATTATTGTGTGATTTATCACTTCAAAGTTACAGTGATTTGCTTTTTTGGCTGAAAGGTTTGCTTTGTTTGGTAAATATAGGTGACATGCCTCAAGATATTCTAGAAATATTTTTTTTTCTTTGACCCTTCGTGTATTTCTCCTAATCTTGCTTATATTTATAGTTCAGTCTAAATAACAGATACAAGTTTTATTAAAATCATAAAATGTCTAGCATTGCTCAGATAAATATGATCCTTATGCTAATTAAACCCTCCGTGTAAGGAATAATATTATAGTATTTGATGTATACTAGAAAAGCAGTGGTCAAAATATGTAATTCCATCTTTTTTTTTAGATGTGTTAAAAAGTATTTTGCAGTAACCAATTTTTCTTTGATACAAAACCTTGCAGGAGTATTAATTGTAGCTCTTTTACATTAATGTTAACTTCAGAGGCTTATCATCTTCAGGGAAGTACAGGCATAACTCACTGGAAGTACCCTGGTGATCTTTTTCCACTCCCTTGGGGTTTATTGTTTTTAGTAAACATGGGTGATGAGTCTCCTGGATTTTTAACCTTCTATTTTTTCTCTAATTATATTATTATTATTATTAATAATAATAATCTCTATTAATATTATTTTAACCTTATATTTTAATTCCCTATTTTTAACCTTCGTCTTATCAAGCAGTTTTCATCCTTTTCCCATTTTTTCGAACATTTAGATTACATTTACACCTTGTTTCATGCAACATGGTCACATCTGGCTCTTGCATTATTAAACTTCATCACTCCCTCTCTTTTGATTAATAGCAAAAACTCTTTGATGCCTAGTATTGTACTTTCTTATAATATAAAATAAATTCAGTTTTTAACTCTTGTAAAACATTTATGTAGAGTTAGAACCTCCTAGATTGTATAATTCAGTTTCTCTGATCAAAAACAAATACGCTATTGGAATTTTTCTAATATTGATAATTTTCTGTGTTTCAAAATCTCATTTATTGATGTTATCTTCATTGATATTTTTAATTTTGATATATATAACAGATTTGTTAACTAACTCTAGTCAAATTAAACAAGAAAAATAACTAGATTGACAATATTCTCCCTCCTTATGCAAACAATTTTGTTGTGCCCACTCTGCTATTTATGCCAGAATGCACCACTTTCTCTGTCAAACTAACTAAATTTTGCAATTTGGTATCATTTCTTCCTCAAACAATGATGTAAATATTGAAAAATGAGTTCAACTCATCAGCATATACTGGGGAAAATTTAGCTAGGTTAGTAAGATTCACTCAGTTGTAACCATTTTAGTTGGAATTCTTCCTGTGGGCTGAACTTGTCTGTATGCATCATGATGCACTATTCGAATTTGAGCTAGGTTCATTTATGACCATCTAAGGATTGATTAAAGTATTATACACTAGATATAAGAGTTGTATTTGGTGTTGCTAACTTATTCATGTGGTAATGATTAAAAAATGTAAGATTCCACCTCTAATCACTTAATTTGCAACTCAACTAAACATCTGTGTATTAAAACAAACATTTGTAACAACTGTGAAAAGAGGTTAACCTTATGTGGCTGCGGTAGCTTAATAAAAAACTTAACTAACCTTAAGTGGTTTGATATGAATGTATCCTGAATATCTCTAGCCTTTTTTTGAAACATACTCATACATTCATAGCTGTTAGAAGATTTCTGAAAAACTTTTTCAAAATATGTGTATGAAAGCAAATAAGTGTTATTATGGATCCCAGATATACCTTGGATCTCCAGATAACCAATCCCAGTTATCTGGAGAAGCAAGGTATAGAAGTCTGATACAACCAGGTTCTTTTGTGTATTTTTATTTTCCAAAATTAACTATAATTGCTTCTTTATTTGATTGATTATATGAGTGAAAAATTGTTCTTTAAGAGGAATTATCTAAATGAAATATGTATTTTTAAAGTTTTGTACCATATTGAATTAACACCTGTATATTTTTTTTCCTTTAAGTGTATTTAGTGACTGATCTACAAAGACGAGAAAATGTTTGATATTTTTTTGCAAGGTGATATGTGTGAACTCTTAAAGAAGAAATCTGTTGTTTTTATGGGAGATTCAAGTATGATATTGTATTTACACTTTTTAACAATGTGTAAAGTAATAAATATTACAGTAAATAATCTAAGTAATACCTAAAATAATACAGCTCAATCTAAGTATGCTTGGCTATTTCCTCTTATCCCATTTTGAAGCTAAATAAAGTTTAAGAAAGTTTTACCTTGATTATCTTAATTATAAGTGCAGTTATTTAAATGCAAATTTTATCTTAATTTTTAAATATTCTTCTGAATACAAAAAATTAAAATTTATTTTTTCATAACAATTGATTTATTTTAATTATTATACATTCATTAAAACCTCACTTGGTATTGTTCAAAAACATTTAAATTAGCTTTTCCACTAATAATGTGCCTTTTTAATTCATGTTATGCATTTAATACAGTGTCTAAATTAACTAATTTGGCTAATTTTTTTTCAATTGAGATTTGAGTCTGTTAAATCAGGATGTTTGTCCAATATACAGTTGAATAAGAGGAGAACTCTCAAGCTATGCATACATTGTGAATATATTTAAAATAAGAGAGTGAAGAATTTTGAATATTTTTAATTCAGAGATCTAAATATCCCCCTTCCTTATTTTATTTATGTTGGTGTCAAAGACATGTAAATTTGCAGTTTTTTTAAAAAAAATTAAAGAAAGAAACATTTTATTATTTATTAACATTATTTTTTGTTAAAATTTTTTGATCTAACATGTGTTATTTTAAACATAAAAATTTCTCTTGGAATTTTTCAAGCATTGGAATTTATTTTTAAAAAAGACAGTTGCTAAAATTATTTTATTTTAATGGTAATATTTAAGACTTGAAAACTAAAAATTGGCTTTATTATTATGATAAATTTGAATAAATTTTGTTGGGATAATTAAACATTTATGTTCATTAGTGAACTAGCAATTTTCGCAAAGCAAAGTGTTGTCAAAATGAATCCATTTGAATATAAAAAATGAATTAGTCATTATGTATTGAATTTGTGTAAATTTTGGCTGATTCATTAAGAAAAAATAACCAATAATAGCTGAATTAGCATCAATGATATTTTAATGTAATTATGTAAAGATTTCTCAGATCTTTTTTGTATGTATATTTAAATTTGAAAATTTTAAAAACTTTTTTTTTTTCTTCATTCTTTTAGGCAGCATGTAATTTTTTTTAATATATATATATATATATATATATATATTACTAAATTATTTCAAAGGAAATTTCATGTAGCAAACATTTATCACTAAGAGATAGAAGTTTGAAAGTAATGCTGATATATAAGTGGGGTTGGGGGTATTAAACTTTTATTTTAGTTTACAATATGTGAGGTACTAAATGTACCCTTTTTTTCCACTCCTCCCAATTCAGATTATAAAAATTTAATGTATTCTCATTACCTATTCTTGATAAATGTGCTTCTTATTTAATTATATGAAAGATAAAGAATTAACTTAGATAAAGAATTTTTCTGGTATGTATTTTTTAAAAATTAAATATGATATTCTCTTTTAGAATATTATGCGTGACTTCTTTATACTTTGCAGATTTGAAAAAATTTAGAAAATGATTTTTTGCATACATAATGTTCTCAGAATCTGTGAATTATGACTGTTTAAAGATGTATCTATTATGTTATCCAATATATTTTTAATTCTACTTCAATAAATATTAATTTATGTCTTGAAAAAATTAATCAATGGAGAATATATTGCAAAAAAAACTCTGGAAGACATATTTATTTAAGAATCTGAACACAATCCAAAATTTTAATCATAAAATGAATAAATATGGATCTTTTTCTTTCAGATATTAGAGCTCTCTACAAAGACTTCCTTTGTTTGCTGCACAAAACTCAGTTTATTTCAGATAATATCCTTCGTAATAAAGTAAGCAATGTTAATATTTGAGACAGATTATTGTTTATTCAGCTGCTTTAATTTCTCCTTATATTCTAGATTTTATCATAGAATCATTTAAAGACAATTTCTAATAGTATTCGTATTCCACATTCATTTTATCTCCTAAATAAAATAGAAATAGCTTTTGATTATAACCATTTTGAATTTTAATTAGTTCACTTGTATTAAATTTTGGAATTTTAATGATATATAGTTTCTTATGATAGTTTGGAAAATATCAGATAAGAGCACTACTAAGTAACCAAAACTTCTGGATTACTGGAAAATTGCTTAAAATAACACATATAAACAGCAAAAAGCAACAGATTATTGCATGAAATTTATTTGCATAAAAAGTACAAAACACACAAATAAACTAAAACAACAAAAAATATGTACTATTTTGTATTGATAGCTTACATTATTCCATTTAAGTAGATGCATAAAATAATTTTTTGCCTTCTACTTACTTGTCAGCCTGTGTAAAATCATTACATTACCAGCTGGACTAGAAAGATGAAATGCCAGATTATAGAGGGAATATTGTACTTTATTATTAAAATTACAAAACTCAAAGTAAATTGATATTGAAATGTATAGAAAAAAAATCTTTGATTAAAACTAATATTTTGAACATTTTCATTGTTTATTTCTACAGATGGAAAAAACTGTCTTTGGTGACAAATTAGTTTTTCACGGTCTCAAAAGTAATGGACGCAATTACAGAGAAGAACGTGAAGCAACTATTCAAAGCACCAAAGTGTCATTTTTCTTTTTAACAAAAGTCTTTGATGATTATGTAAAAAAAATTTTGAAGAGAATCACTGACACATCAAATCCTGATGTCATCATAATAAATTGCTGTCTTTGGGATATCACAAGGTAAGCTTTTTGTAGATTAAACTATCAATGTGGATCATTCAAATTTTGTCTTTGAATTCCATAAATGTAGTGTTTCCAAACTTTTTCAGCTCAAATGACCCCTTTTTAACTAAGGTTTTTTTTATGATGTCCTACCCTTTGTAAAAGTGTGGCTAATCATAAATAAGAGAAAAAATATTTGTTACACCCCTGGGTAAACAATTGGGTGCATACTTTGGAGACCACTGGTGTAACACTCTGAAAAAAAAATACGGGTAATTGATAAAAGTTTTTTTCTTCTGTACCAGACCCTTGTAAAACATATATATTAAAGTCAACAGGTAAAAAAAAAGGATTATCTTACAATTTTTTTAGGCCATTTAGAACAAAAACAAAAAAAATTCAAATAATTTTTAATCCACTATAGCATATTTAATCCTAATAATAAAAAATTTATTTATTTACTTTAAAAAGTTTTTAAACTTTTATTATTACAGCAAAGTAAAAAATATTTAAACAGATTAAATAAGTGGAAAACTATTTATTGTATTTATTTATTTTCAATATCAGATTGAACTGTAGAAAGATGGTATACTTGACATTTAACCAAAAGTATTTCTCCTTTCATCTGAAGATATCTGCAAAAAAGTATGACATAAACATTGTCTTATAACCTGCTGTATTAGCACAAAATTAATATTTTTAAAAAAATAATACAAATAATTTGATAAATATGCATTGTTTGATTCAAAATATTAATTAAAAAATATGTATTAGCATGTTATATCAACCTTGGCAAAAGCTACATACTGAAAGTGCTGCCAATCTGATAACCTAACATTGCAAAATTGTTTTGAATTTTTTTACTCCGCAGAATTTTAATTTTCCAAGTATTAAATTATTGAAAGCTTAGTTTTAATTCAGATTAGTTATGTTTTCATTTGTTTTTGTATTTATTGCAAAGGTCCTGTGCATATGGAATAAATTTGTCCATAGCTTTATTACCCTAGTACCATATGATCAATGAATTTAATAAAATAGAATGAATTGTTTTAAAACACTTATGGTTTCTTGGTATTTATTTTTCCAAAATTTTATTGTTGTTTACTTTGTATTAAATTATATTTTTCTACCTATCTTACTAGTAGAATTGAATTTCATTGCATTATTTGAAATTGAATTCTTCTGTAATTCAGGATAAAGATTTTTCTCAAATTTTACTTCCTGTGCACTTCTAGATTGCTTAAGTCATTCATCTAGAAAAAATTTTGTATTTTTTCTGTCTTAAGTGTTTTTACACAAATTGAAGTTGCTCAAAAAGCAAGAGGATGAATTTGCATTTATGCTTGTATTTTTAGAGTTGAAAAAATACTGTACGTGCAGAGCATGTTTAGTCAATGCTTCAAGAGTGTAATCATTGATTTTATACTAATTTCAATGTAAATATTTTAAGACCCTGTTTGATTTTCACTAATATTGCTGTAATGTTTTTAATCAGATATATGTGCTTGGTATTTCACAAAATACAGAATATATAAGTGCATGTTTTTTAATTTTAATTTTTCGTATTTGCTTCCAAACTCCAGCTTAATTTCCATCATCAGATTATTTATGCATGAAATTTGTCTTCATGCATTCTCACCATTAACTCTCTAGTTTATCTCATTTGATAATTTTGATGTATTAGTTAAAAATATATTATGACTCTTTATATAATACATTATAACTCAGAATTTCTATTTACAAAGTTTAATATAGAAATATGGACATAAAATTAGAATTATTTAAGGTAATTCAGAATATATTTACAGTAGGCTTTGAAAAGTGTTAATAGACTTCTTTTAAAAAATTTTAAAAAAAAATCCATTCATTTTCATATTATTTATTAGAGTTTGTGTTATAGATAGTAATTAGAAGTAGCTAAAGGAAAAAAGTAATTTTGAATAAAAATCTGATGAAGTATAATTTAAATTTTTTATCAATTTAATAATCGTGACATATATTCTGTCTATATTAAATATTGAATGTTATTTTAGTTGAAAACTGTGAAAAAAATAAAATAAATTTTTGATGGTGATTTTGGAAAATACCTTTAAGCTATTTTCCCCCCTTTCTTTTCCAGATGGGGTTGTGATGGAGTCAAAAAATACAAGGAAAACTTGAAACTCTTAATGAAAGAACTAAAGAAATATGTGCCTGACTGTTTGGTAATTTGGATCACTGCACCTCCCATTGCATGTGAAGTTAAAGGAGGTTTTTTGGTGAAGGAGCTTCAATTTCTGAAATATTCATTGCGTTTTCATGTTGTAGAAGCTAATCATTATGCTCGAAAGGTTTGATATTGTTTTATTTGGTGATAAGATTGAAAAAACTATATTTGCCAATATTAATATACTTATCAGTAACTGATGTATTCCTTTATATTTATACAAGAACATTTACATTAGAAAAACTTTTTTGTGAAATAATGCACTCATATATTTATCAATTTCATATTTATTCATTGAGAAGTTGGGATGGTTATGAAAGTGTATTTAATAAGTGTTAATAAAAGTTCTACCTCTTTTCTTATATTTACTTTTGTATGCATTTTGAGTATAGGAACGAGACCTGAGTAACAGTTTGTTGTGACAGTAGAACCTTCTAAGACTATTTTAGGTGCATTTTGAACAATCATTCAGCTCTATCCAGTCAGTGTGTCACTGACATGGCTGAAAATAAAGTGCATTTGGGACATTGCATGCTCTGCCAGTTCCAAATAGACAATAATATGGTGTCCATAGGAAAGAACTTATGTGAAGTGTTTAGATATGCTTCTGTTACAGCCCAAACCTTCAAAAAGTAGTTCATGAAATTTTTATCAAGAGAATATTCCTTGTAGGATGAGCCAAGGTTGGGGAGTCCATTAGTCATTAATGAGGAGATTTTATGTTAAATATCCTAAACAAATCTTTTACCAACCTCCATAGATGTGTGCTTAAAACCTGGAATTAATCTGACAACTACTTTGAGACACTTTAGTAGGCTTGATTTTATACAAGAGTGTTCTAGATCAATGGCAAAAAACTAATGAAGACAGTTATATTTTCAAATGAACTTTAATTAATAAGTAATCATTTTTTCCCTGTAAAAAATGATAACTTGCCTTCACACTAATTATTACAATAAAAGCCTCTTAACAGCTTTTATTAACAACTGGTTATTCTGCTGCTAAAGTTATTCATCACGTGTCTGATATCTTTATTCTGAAATATTTCAGACATTGTCCTTTATTGTATTGGCTTTCATTAAGGAAAAACAAAACTTTTACAAATTACTGAGTTCTTTGACCTGTAAAATTAAATGAGCAAACTTTAGGCAAAACATTTTATTAAATGGTTATTTAGAGTTGCAGTTGAAATATTTAAAAACTATTTTTTGTGAATTTTATCACACAGGCATGGATGCTAAAAATTTGTAGTTCAAATTATTTTGAATTCCAAAGTTTTCTCCCGCACCTGTGCTTCTTGCCTATGCAACAGTCCTATTCATTTGAATGATAAGTATATTATTCTCCACTTATTTTTGCTTTCTTTTCACCATATATTTTGTTATTTATTCCCAGTTACACACACAGCTTATGTAATGTATATTTCATAAAATTTAGTTGGCTATATTTTGTTACCTGGTTAAAGCCTTTTGTGATGATCAGTTAAGAGAGAATGTGGTGTATTTGACAATTGTTCCATTATAACTTGTTTGCTTTTTTTTAAAAAAAACAAAATTTGATTTTGTGTCATATTTACAATTTTAACCCCTTTTATGTTGTTTTACAAATATTTTTCTTAACATGTCTTTAATGTAATTTTGTTTCAAAAACTTGTGGAATTATCAACAAATATTTGGGGCAGCATAGCTAGATTTGACTTGCTCCATATGTTCACAATCACTCACTTGACAACTGTATAATTAACCCTTTAAGCAGTTTGCCCGTACAGTGTACGTGCTACCCGAAATTGGCCTTTTCTGGTTTGCCCGTACGGCGTACGGGCATCGATATTTTCACCTTTCCTTTTCTGGTTTGCCCGCATTTTTCATTATTGAAAGAGACTATTTAGTATTATTATTTTTCAACAGATGGCGTGGCTTGTCCATGTAAATGAAATGATTTTCATCCGGGTTTTCTATGTAGCGGGATCTTTTCTTTGAAATTTTTGTTCTACTGTATGCCGTGCTTGTGAATATTATGGAAATTATGGATGGAATAGACGACGAAAATACTTTCTTGTTAGATGATGAACTACATTCTGATACAGATACAGATATTTCTTCTAATTATTTGGATTATTCCTCGGATGACTCGTGCAGTGAGTTCAGCTCTGATGAAGATTTGAGTTCTTCTTTTTTCTCTTCCCCTCTTGGAATTATGTTATTTTATAAAAAATGGAGGGAGAATCCACCAATCAAATTATTTATTTTAATTTTCCCTCTCACTTGGAGGGAAAATATATTCTTATGATATTTTGAATATCATAGTATGGTACTTAATTATATGCAATAAAAAAATGTGCCTTTTTTGGAAGCATTTCTGGTAAAATAATTGACCGCTTAAAGGATTAAGACACATTAGTTTTAAATTATAATTTTTAGAAATATTGAGAAATTCTAATTCAACCCTACACTATTGTAGAAGTCAATTTAGTTTTTCTAATATGAATATTAAACTTTGTTTGCAAAACTTGTGAAACCTGACATTTAATCTGTCAGTTCATATTGAGTTATCTTGGTTTGTTTTATCATTAGAATAATTTCTTTGCATTCAAGATCTAATATATTTAATGTACATTTACGGAAAATATAAATAAAGTAAAATATGATTAAATTTCAGTTTTGATACTAGGCCAAATGAATCAGATAATGCAACAAAATTCAAATGAATTTGGTTGTGTGACCTAAGCAAATGTTTTCAAAAAAGTGTATTTTTGGTTTATTCCTTCATGTATGGTATAAAATTATTGCACAAGTAAAACATGCATTCTAATGCTTTTTATTAGAAGTAAAGATTTTTTTTAAAATTGTTTTCATTGTAGATTTTTCTATTACCTAAATTTGTAATATTAAAAAAAAAATTCAATTATGACTAAATGAGCAATTTTTCATAAAGTTTGATGCATAATATATTTAAATTATTATGGCAATGATATATTAAAACTCGTTTAGCAATTCTACATATGTTTGCATTTAATTGATTTTTTTGCTATGCTTTTGGCTCAGTGCTGGACACTTTTTGTTTTATTTTTTTCCCGATTTCTCTAGAAAGTGTTTTAAATTGGCAAGAAATTAGTAAAATATTTGCCGAGTAAGAAGTCAAACCTGTATGGGTTGTTGCATAATGCAGAGGAATTATGTCAAAACAATACATGTATCAAGTAACAGGAATTTAATGAAAAAATTCTTAAACTATTATGAGCTTTATTAAGCATTGAATCTGAACTAGATTTTAAAAATTTTCAAATAACATTTATGCTGAAGAATAAATTGAATTTTATTTCTAGATTGTTGTGGAAAATGGATTTGATGTGATGGATTCCCATTATCATTTGAAAATGCAAATACATCGTAGGTCAGATGATGGTATCCATTGGCTCCCACCAGCTGTTCGATATGTGACCAATCTACTTTTGACGCATATTAGTTTAGCTTGGAATGTTCCTTTGCCTCACAGGTGAAATACCAATTTCCTTGTATTAAAAATTAGCTTAAGAAAAATAATTCAAATTGATTTTTTTTTTTTTTTTTTTTTCTAAATCTGGAATGTTTAAATTTTGTATGCATATTAGTCTTATCATTTTTAACTGCATGTTACAGAATTCAAACTTCCAACTCTGAAAAAAAAAAATCCTTTTCCCTTCATAGCTGTAGTAGTAGTAAAATATTATTGATGTAATAATTGCATAAGTATCTGTAACTTTTGGTATTTTTCTGCACTAAATTGAACATTTGTGCTTATACATTTTTTAGTTAGACATCTTTAAAAATTGTATATGCACAATGTTCAGTTTTGTACATCTGAGTTTGTATATTTTTCTTTAATATTTAAATTCTACTAGTAATATTAAAATAAAAAAATTTATGTTTGTTGTTTCTATGAAAAATATTGTGTTACTAACACACTAATTTGGCCCAACGTTGTTTGAGTTAAACAGAATCAAAGAATAATATAATTTTAACAAATCTCACTTAAAGAGATGCATATTAGTTTTGAATATTTTAACACAATAGAAAATTAATCATATTTAAAAATTTTGAGTAATTTATTTTATTGATATAATTTTAAAAAAAGGTAGTATAGCAGAATGTTTATATGAAAATACCTCTTTCAAAGAAATAAAAGTTTACATAGTTTTAATTGGTAAAATTCCTTTATTTGTTACCTTAATATAA
This sequence comes from Nephila pilipes, assembly GCA_019974015.1. Lineage (NCBI taxonomy): Eukaryota > Metazoa > Arthropoda > Arachnida > Araneae > Nephilidae > Nephila > Nephila pilipes. The sequence goes on from BMAW01112533.1 coordinate 363,906, forward strand.
AATAACATGAGAATTTACATATGAATTAAGAAAAACAGAATTATCTATCTTTTATCATTTCATTGCCTCAGAAATGAAAAAAATAAATAAATCATTTGTTGGTAATTCATTTGAAACAATGTAAATATGCCTTATAGCATTATTTTAAAAAAATTTTAATAATATATAAACCATTTAAATATCATAATCTTATGTATTATTAATCCACTAAGCAAAATTTTGTCTGTTTGATGCTGTTTAAAATTTTCATTGCCTAATCCTCTAACCATTATGCACGTATTATCCTGCCCTGTTCGAGATAGTTCAAAAGCATTCAAAATGCATAATTCTATGTGGCTGTGAACTTGCTGAAAGCGGTAAAGATGTATTTTTTCATGTTCCCAGGACTACTTCAAGTTTAGTTAAGATGTGTTTTTTCAAAATTCCTTTCCCTCCTTTTAAAGGTTTAACATCTTGATAAATAATTGGGAATGGTTGCAGACACTCAATGAATGTTGAGAAGAAATTTTATGTCTTATTAGGGAACCCCTCTCTTGCCCTTAAGTTTTAAGACATTTTCCATTGAGACATTCCTTTAAGAGGGGGAGATTTGCTTTAGTCCCATCTAAAAGTGTAAGTGTCTATATGTCAGCTTGGTTTGAGATTTTATTGGGTTTGAATTTAATACATTCTTTGACCTAGATTTTGTGATATAACCATTTTATTTAAATCAACCCAAAAGCTGCTTTGAAGTTCCATCACATAAATGAAATGGATTTTATTCACATTTTTTAAATTAATATTGATTTGAAGCTTTGACAAATTTGGGTGGAGAGGGAAATCTGCTATTTTATCTAGTTGGACAAATTACTTTTTCTGTATTTTTGTTGCTTGCTAAAAACTCACTTTTTCCCCCTCACATTAAAATCATCATATAGAATTAAGTTTTTTATAACATATGTATTCATCTCTAAAAATATTGCTAAATATAGATCAATAAAATATCTACGTTTAATTCAAAGAATGTATGAAAATATTCCATTGTTTCATTTGTGTTACTTTAAAAACTACTTCCAGTTTTTAAAATAATTATTTCTTTACAAAGTGTCAAAAATTAGTAAAAAAATTTTTAAAAAAATTATTGTTTCAAAATCAGAAATGATTTTAGCTTTTCAATTATTACAAATGAATAATTTTTAAGCTTCTGTATTGCATTATTTGGAAAAATTTCTAATGCATTGATAAAAAATAACAATGACAAAAAACTTTTTAAAACTGTTAGTTTTTTTTTTCCCCATAATTTCAAAGCTAGGTATTCAGGGCAACTTACAAATGATCCCTAGTTTTGTAATGTTAAGTTCTGATTTTTAAATGGCTCAACTACAGTTTCCTTCAAAGAGATGATGAATGAGGATTTTCCCTCAAATTTATATTTTTCAAATAATTAGTAATTTAAAGTGTCTGCACACATTTATATTTGTTATATGCATAAGTGTCAACTGCACATTTGTACAGATATTTTTGATTGCTAATAATTTGAAGATTTAAATTTAAAAAATATCTATATGTGTAAAATCCTTTATTGTTTATCTTCTGATAGAGGATAATTGAAGTACGAGTAATGTATGAGTAATAAAAAATAAATACGAGTAATAAAAAATATTTATAACGAGTAATAAAATATTGAAGTACGAGTAATAAAAAATATTTATGTATGGCACATACGCAGATAAAAATTATTTGCTATAAATACTTGCAATTTTTTAAATATTTAAAATATTAAATTCAACTTTTTATGTATTGCATCGCTAGCATATTTTCATACATTCCATGAGTTTTGTACAATTTGGTTGAAAACTGCACATTGTGAGCAAAAAATATGCTGAACAATTAGTGAATATAAAATAAAATTTTTACATGGAGGCAAGGCTGAAATGCTATAACTTCAGTATACAAAAATTAGGAGCACATCTGTAATAGTTTCTGAAATAATTATTTTAAAATTCAGTTCGAGATTTGTTTGTTATATTATACTTAATATTAAATAAAGCATCAACATAATAAAGTAATAGTTTGATGCATTCAGAGATTATTAAAAATAGGTATAAATGACACTATTGAAAATATTAAAAATTTTATAATTTGAAATTCAGATTTCTTTATGGGAGTGTGCACTGTTAATTGATTGGTGTAGAAGATATAAAACGTTCATCTAAAATAGATGTAAAATACAATGGGCAAAGCCATAATCTTGTACAGAATATGGAATTTTCTCTTGATAGGGTGAGGCCTAAGTCTAAGTAAACTCCTTGTGGGATCTGCAGTTTTTGGGGTTAACTCTCTTACAATAACAGTTTTCAGGAAAAAATATAAAAGTTGCAATTACAAAAATAAGACACTTAATTTTTCATATATTTTAATTACAAAGAATTGAGGAATTAAAAATCCAATTCATTGTTGCAAGTTAACAATACCTAAGTTAACGAATCATACTCCTCTAGGTAGTTTCATACTCTTTTTTTCGCAAATCGGACTCCTTTTATGACCTGCACTGCCAAAATATATTTTTGCATCCTTTTGTATTCCTAAAAATAAATATAAACTATTATGGCAATTTTATGCAAACTTTTATAAACTCCTTTTAACCCATTCCCATCTAAATGCAATTGTAATAAAAAAAAAAATGTTTGGACTCATTTATTTTGTAGGGAATTCTATTATATTCCAACCGTTAGTTTTCTGTTTACCGAACAGGATTGAAACATTTGGGGAATTCTTAAAATAAACGAAAGTGATTTGGCATAATTTTAAGCTAAATATTACTAGAACAAGCAGAGCAATATGGGTAGCTCAAAGAGGAGTGAAAAACGTGTTAATGAATATTGAAAAAATGAGTTTCCATTTATCAAAACAACTTCTATTTGGTTGAATACATGCAGCCTTAAAAAATGATAATACAAAACATACTCGAAGAGAAACATGGTTTGAATGCAAAAACTGTAATGTTGGACTCTGTGCAGGAGCGTGTTTCGAAAAATATAACACTGTGACAATTTTATAAACAGTATATGGACACATGAATATATATAAATATTTTTCTCTATAAAATTAGGGAATTTAAAATGTATTTGAACAAATATATTTATTTATCTTTTGTTACATATATCCATTTGTACACTTCCAGCTTCAGGAATGTACTATTGCTTAAATAACCTTTTGACTCTTAAGGTATGTGCCTACCCAAAAATCACCATTTTCGAAAGTTTCTTTATTACTTTTTATTGAAGACTACATTTTTATGATTTCAAAAATGGTTTGTAATTGTTTCTAAGGTAGTTAGTTAATACATTATTCTAAGTACATATATATATATATTAAGAAACATCAAAATCTTTATTTGTTTTTTCTTAAAAATTACAATTTTAATTTTATTATGACGAAAGATCTCATTTCTTAAAAAATATCATATATTGAAATTAAATTTTACCACTATGTTCACTACATTTCTAGGTATGTAGTGAACCTCAAACATAGCTTTTAAATATATAACTATGTATTTTGGAGCTATTTTTTTTTTTATTTAAAAAAGTGATATATATATTTTGTAAAATCATGCTGTTTCCATAAGATTTGGTATAACTCAGTAAGTTTAAGACATAATTGCATTTTTCCTGTTTCACATCACAGATATATGTATATTAAACATTGTTGAAACAGGAGGGGAAATATATTGATTAGAATTTGTTGTATGAACTTAAGAATGTCAAAATTTTTACTGTATTTAAAACAAATGTATTCAAAATTTGAAAAATACAAAAAAAGGTTCATTAAAATGACTTTTGAATTTATAATTTTATATAGACCATTGTAACTAAATACAAAAGTGTTTGACAAAAATTCCTTTTTTTAAAAAAGAAATGCTCGCCAAAAGTAGGCATTAAGATACATTAAAGATATTTTGCTTTATGTAAGCATTTTATCGAAAATTTTAATATTTTCTTTCTTATGTGTCTTTAGTATTTTTATCATTTACAACTGTAAATTTTTTTATTGTACATTCTTGTGCATTTTATATATTTTATGCAGAAAAAGATATTTACATAATTTAATTTTTGGTCTAATATACATATATATTTGTTTCTAGGTACAATTTGTAAAATGGACTGTGATTAGTAGAGGAATATGATTTTTACATATTGTGAATATTTTTTACTGAACTAAATCTTATATTTCAATCTCTTTACAGTTTGAGCAGCAAATCATAAGCTATTTTGCTTTTAGGCTGAAATTGAATATAAAAAGCTCCTCAGCTATTTGAAGTGAGGTGGTTTACTCTGAAATTAGCACACACTTGCACAAATACAGTGCATTTTGAAATTATAAGATCTGCTTTGGTCATGTTATTTATATTTGAAAAATTATCTTACTCTCGGAAAAAAAACATCACCCTTTACACAGATCAAAACTTACGCTCTGCTTTCACCACAGCCTGGCATCATTTCTCTGAAAAATACCCAAAAAATTTTAAATGATAACATTTCAGCTGCAGTTTTTATTGCAATATAGAACGAGGTATTATGATTAATTCGTACCATTAATATTAAAGAATGAATTAACAATTTTGTAGGGTCCTGGGATTATGGAAACATTTCTAAAATTTCATATGGTTTTCAAAATTTGTTACAAATATGTTAAGGAAATGTCTTTCAACTTTACTGAACTCAAGAGTTTTGAATGTTCTGTTTTAAAAGACAAAATTTATAGGGAAGAAGTTTCTACTGCATTCAGATTTGTAATAACTGATATGAAAGATGTAGTAATCACTGACAATTTTCTATCAAAAGATGTATGTGAATATGTATTTAAAATTTGAAACATTAACGAATAAAGAAGGTGAACATTTAATTGTGGATCGAAGATGGTTAGAAATATTTTCACATTTGAGGAATATACCTCATTAAATTAAAATTAATTGATTGCATGTGCATTATGTTGCCCTGGCACAAACGTGGATGTAAAGACAGTATTTTCGTTTGAGTAAGTCGTTCTACAGTTAGTGCACTATGGAAGAAAATTTAGATTCATGACAAAAAAAATTAATTCAACAGAAAAATATAATTTTAAGGATTAAAATTTATTTAAATAAAAAATATTAAAAAATTGTACTTTGTTAATTTAAATTTAAAATATAATTCAATGGAGAAAGCTCGGTTTTTATTTCACAAATTTAATCATCCTGTATAATGATATGCCAGTTGTTTTCTTGCAAAAAAAAAAAAAAAATTTGGTTACAGATCGTGGGCAAATGCTAAGCCTGATAATGACATATGAGCACAGCGCTATTTCTGGAAGTACCAGAAACCAACTGAATGAATCTAGCCAAGTTGGCATTGTACTAAACATTACTTTTTTCAAAACAGGCAAATAATCTTGTTTTCATGCTCTCATATTCAACAATTAATATAGGGTGCTTTTTCCCAATTAAAATTGTAATATTAAAATAAAAATGATTCTTTTTAGGAAAAAAAGAAATGTTTTTAAAAATGACAGAAGCAAGAATTTTTCTATTGTTTAAAGTAAACAAATATTTTACAACTTTTAACTCGCCAATTTTTTAAAAGCGATATATTTTATTCTTTATTTGTAGAAACATTTTTTTTTTTAATTCAATAGATCTGACAAACACCTCTGATTCTAAGTTCTGATCTAAATAATCTGAAACTCGCACAACATAACAGCCTGTCACACTATATTCACTCAAGGCAACGAAGCAGCTTTTCAATTATATAGAAAGAGACCGATCTGAGTAATAAAAATATCCAACCCAAAGGGTTGTTATCGACTACCCATGTCTTAAAAGGCAAAGGAGAAACTTGCTTTTTCGAAGATGTGAATGGAAAGTGAAATCTTTTCCCAACCATTCCCTATGCTTTAGTAGATTGCTTTAGGAATAGCTTTACACAAAAAAGTAAAATGTTTGGAGGGTTAAATCAATCAATACAAAAAATTTCTTATTTTAACTCTAGCCATTTATATCCTCTCAAGATGACACCAAAATTAAAAAAATGCATTTCTTGTTTAATAAAGTAGTTCATTTGGTGACAAGAATAAATCTAGTAATATTATAGATAATTTATGTGGGATATATTTACTTATCCATTTTCATATTATTTAAAGAATAATACTGCCAACTCTTTTAACCTGATGTTAGTTTTAACCCCCCAACTTATTAGGTGGTAGAAGGATAAGCTACCTGGTTGCAAACTTGGAGGGTTCTCTTATGGGGTACTTTTTAATTTTCATATTAATTTGACATTATTAAATTTAACAAATCGTTTTTACTCCCTTAACATTTTTTGAAAAATAGAAAATTCAAAAAGTGGGGGGGGGGATATATAATATTACTTCTTTATTAAAGAGTTACAATTTTCTTATGATCTCTCCTTATCTATATTCAATATGAACATTAATTTAATTTTAATGATTATTTTCTTCATTTTTTAGTGCCATCTCTGAAAGCAAAACAATCTGAATGATTCAGAGTAAAAACATGGCTTTTACTCACCCTCACTCTTCTTAAAAAATGTTCCTACTTATGGGGGGAAATTTTATTTTTTGAATACTTGAAAACCCTAAATCAACTCCTTGAGTTTTCTGTTCCAAGTTCATAACTATCTTAGTGCAAAGTCTCGTAATTTAGAAATACAAACGGGTTACAGAGCTAAAATCTATTTTAAGATTTGTTTTGCAACTTTCATCTGAGTTTTATTTTATAATCAGATCAATTAATCCTTTATATTCCTATAATTATTTACTTGTATTAAAATTCATTAGTTTATTGATTATTATTTTTTGTTAAATATGTGTATTCAATAATAATCCCTATAAAAGCAAACTAAATGTAATTTTAAGTCATATTTATACTATTTAATGTAGACTTGATAAATTCATTAAATGAATTATTTCATTAATTAAAAAATGATTTTAATGGTAGTTAATCATAGTAACAAATATAATTCTTGAGCATTGCATGAAATAGAAACTTTAAGAAAAAAGTAATGGGAAAAGTATAAAGTATAATTTAAAACCTGGAATCTTACCACCCATCACATTTGTCAACCGCTATATTATAATTTTGTAACAAGTGTAAAAACTAATAATATACAATTGAAGTTTTCTTGATTTTTTTTTTTTTTTTTTTTTTTTTTTTACATTAAGGTTGTATTGTTTATGATTTATGTATGATAATCTAGTGATAATTCAAGCTTAAGTCTTGTTAGTATGATATAAATGTGGAAATTCTTTTTTTTAAAAAAAAATCGTGGACTTCATATTTATGTCAACAGCCAGATAGAATCCTTATTATTTTTGTTAGCTAAAATATTTTTTTAATTTTAACATATAAAAGAAATGAATGTTTTATAATGCTTAATATTATCTATTTCAAAACTATTTGAAACATTTTCTTTTCCTCTTTAATTCTCAACATCATTTCAAGTCACTGCAAAAGGTAATGAAATCTGAATTTCATTTATGAATTTTTGATGCAAATAAATCTTATGTATGCATCATTAGATCTCGAGCATTTTTCTTATACTGTACTCCTTGATCATAACCTTTCAATGTGATGTAGCCTTTTGAATACTAACAAAGAATCAAATGCATTGTTAATGTTTAATGATTCTAAATAATTGTTTGATATTCTGGAGGCTACTGATAAAATATTTTGAATGTGACCAAATCACAATCATTGACATGATATTTTAATGAAGACTTCCCTGATTTTTCTAAATGTTGCATACAAAATAGTGGAAGACTTCTTCTTTGATTAGCAGAAATCTTTTGAAATTATTCATTATAAAAATACCATACAATTTTTTTTGCTAAAACGATGATTAACAATTATCATAGATGCTTCTTCCAAAAAATTGTCTTTTTTCCTATCATAGTACATTAAGATATATTTGCAAAATAAATAATACAAAGCTGGTTTCCTGTTCAGATAGCAATTGCTATTTATATATAGCTTTTTTTTAACTTATTTACGAAGGCATTTACGACAGAACAGGGTTTTTTTTTGTTTGTAACTTCCAAGGTATTTGCTATTCTGTACACAGTTTTCAAAATTTTTTATTTGTGGAATTGGTACATTAAGTTTTTGAAACTAAGCTTTTAAAAGAAAATTTTACAATGAAGATTATCTATATTTTTATTTCCTGTGCTGCAATCTACCTCTCTCAAAATCTTGATGCAAATTTTAGTAAGGAACATTCACCAAAATTTGAAAATTGCTGAATTATTTACTGTGATTTTAAGTTTCATTGATTTTTAAATGACTGAAATTTTTTAAAACTTGGATTATTAAATTTGATTTTTTATTATTTGTTTTTATTTTTAATATTTTCTTTTTTGAATGCAATTTGTAGGTGTGAATCGACTAACTTTGAGAAAAACTTAATATTGGCAACTGATGATAACAATGTTGGTGTTAACAAATCAAAAATAAAGGTAAAAGTAATTAAAGCATAAATTTGTAGTTTTAATGCTTGACTGATAAAGTTCTTCTCCCCCCCCCTTCCACTATTTACTATTGCATAGTAATGCATAAAAACAAAAAAAGTATATTACAGAGGAAATCCAAATATTCTACAAATTATCCTGTTCATCAATTGTTTTGATTTTTTTTTTTTTTTTTTTTTTTTTTTATTATTATTATCCAAATATAAATCCCCTGAATTCCAGAAAAGTAATTTTTTTTAAATATTATGAAATTCCTGAAGTTTGAATCTGCTCTTAAACTTTTCTTAAAAAAATACATAATTTAATCCATAAAGTTTTAACATAATATTTTGTTTTTCTTGCTGAACTGAGATTTTATATAAAAAATGTACTCTCAATACAACATTAATCTTGTTTTAATGAGTAAATGTTTACACGAACACATTATTTGTGCACTAATTGGTATTCATCTAACTGACTCCAGTTATGTCAGAAAGTAGGATATCAGTACCTGAAACTTTCAAGAAGCTAACAAAATCTATTAATATTAAAAATTTAAGTTTATACAGATATATCAGTTGACAACTTGACCACCTAACTGAAAGAAGTAGTAGCTGGCATCAAAATGGTTAGCTGATAATTGTGAAGCTATCCCCTTTTAATATTGTTATAGGTGGGTGAATTCTCTTTGTTGCATTTGAATTTTTACACTTGGCCAGTTTATTTATTTGCGTGCAATAAATGCCAGGTCACATTCTCGTTAATCAGCAAGCAAGGCTTGTTAGACGCCACAGCAGTATTACCTTTGGATATGTATCTTTTTATTGGTGTATTAATACTTAAATCATTTTTAAAATTGCTATCTAGTAAAAAATATGATGCAGCATTGCAGATGTTTACTTTTTTAAAAATATAATTTTCATTAAAGCATTGATTTATATTTTTATTATTTTCTCTGAAGAGGACCTCTAAAATTTGAAATTATTTACTTTCTTTTCTTAAATCTGTTGTGTAGAAAGTTGTTTTCATTTGGTAAATAGAATTCATAGCTTTGAAAAGGTTAATGAGTTGTTTATGTAAAGAAATGCAGTTGAAACAACTTATTGCGTGAATCTTAAATTTAGAAAAAAATAGTAATTTTAAAATGCGCAATAACAGGTCATAAAAATCCACCTAAACTTATATTTCAAAGTTCAAAACAAAAATATTTGTTATAAATCTTTAATATTTAGCTAAGAGCTTTATGTTTCTGTAGTTTTTCAAACATTTTACTTTAAAAATTACTTTCTTTACAGCAATTAAAAAAAAAAGAATCTGATATATTGAAATCTTGAAAGACCCATTTATGGCATACAAATAAAAATTTGATTTTTTTTTTAATTAAGTTCCAGCACTGAACTATTCAGCAACTTGATTTTAGATACAAGACCGTAGATCACTTTTCAACCGACTAACTTTCATCTAGAAGCTTTCAAGGGTGTGTAAGAATATTAGTGGGCAACACCCAGTTTACATAGCCTTATTAATAAAACCACAAACCGATATGAAATTTAATTGGAAACACTTTTGTTAATTTCATATAATAGATAGTGCAATTTCATATTCCTCTCCAAATACTCCAGCTTCTATTTCTCAGATAGAACTAAATTAAAAATGAAATACTTAATCAATTAGTTCTTTATTCTGTTTTAAAAAATTAGTTTTTAATTAAAATTGCTCTTCAATTTCAGGAGGAGGTCATAGAGGTTACTTTTAAGGATTCTGCTGCACCACATTCTAGTGAGAGGAATGAAGAGAATTCCAAAAATAAATGTGATTCTATTTTACGTCCCAAAGTGAAAAAGAAGAATGAAACAATTCATGCTCACATGAATCGAATTCAAAAGGAGAAAAGGCGCAAGCGCATTCGTCGGTGGCGCCAGCCAAATATAGGTGATTCTCCTGCGCATCACATGTATGGGTCATATCAATCTAATCATTGCAACGTTCTTCCCTTTATTAGTCCTCCATATGGCCCTGGCTATTGTGAATACAACAGCAATTTTCCTTCCATTATGAGTCCTAGCCAAATACCTCTGCCTTCTTATAGCCCCAGTTATTTTACAAGTGATAATTTTCCTTGCGATGCCCATAATATACAAGGAAATTTTCGCCAATCTAATTTTATGTACAACAATGTGCAATGTTTTAATTCTCCTTATAATTTTAATTCCCAATATTTTAATCATACAAACAATCATAATGCTTATTTTGACTTTACAAGTTAAAGAAATGTATATAATTTCTCAAAGTTTTTAACTCTTAACAGAACAAATTGATGACCTATGCAACTTAAAAGAATCCTTATTGGTAATACTAATATGTGTAATTATATTCTTGTAGCATGCAAACCTTGTGCTTTTGCTCAGGTATAAAATCTTCCCACCAAAAATAATTTTGCATCTCATGATGTGTTTGACTGTATTATTCATTTTTAATCTTCTGAATCCAAGGTTACAGAAGTCTTTGTTGGTTGAAGTTGTGGGGATGAAAATAAGCCAGTGTGCATCATTTTTCAAAGAGATTATTAACACAACTTTATTTTAGAAATAGTTTCATTTATGTAAACCAAAACATACTACAACAGTTTAGTTTGTGCTGAAGCAAATTGTTCATATATCAAAATTACTACTTGTCTCTACTTATGAATTTTGGCGATATGTCAGAGGTGAATTGAAAACAAATCTTTTCTATGTCCTTTTGTCTTATCCAGAAATTCTAGGGTTATTTTAAGGAAGCTTCAAGATGTATAGATTTTTTATGAAAAACAAATCAACTAAAAAAGTGCTTCAGTAGTATTAGTTACTTGTAATCATATCCATCTAAAACAGTACAAAAAAAAACTGTAATTGTGTAAATTGTGTGTTATTGTAAGTTAGAATCAAAAAATGTTGGCTCCTATTTTAGTATCTTTATCAGTTCAGTTTTATATATGCTACAACAGAACCAATATATTACATGGTATTTGTTGTTCCTTCTTCCCTTATATGTGGCCCAAAATGTTACTTTTGTGGCATTTTCTGTCCTTCATCCTGTTATAGATCTTAAAAAGTCTTTATTGTGATATTTAGCCAAGTAATTGTGATATAATATACAAAGTGTTATTGTTTAAAAACAGTAATTATATAGTGTACTATATTGTTTAATATGAATCAAAGAGTTTTTTTTTTTTTACTTAATTTTAATTTAAGTCTCGGAAATTGCTTCAGGAAAGTTTACATTTTTACTCATGAAAAAATTAAGTATTTTAAGTGTTGTTTTGAGGTTTCTGCTTTTCATAATTTGTCTCAAATAAACAATTCTATTATTGAATATTTTATTTTCATAGAATGTAGGTATTTTTTAAAAGTTATCAGTGCCTAAGACAAAATGCAGGATTGTTTCCTCTTTGAGATCAATATGCTAAATTTCAAATTGATAAATATTAAACATGAGATAGTTTTGATTTAATATTTTCCATATTATGCTTTAAAATGCTACATACTCCCTTATCAAAAATTAATTCCTTATACTTTATTTTTTAATTTTAACTCATTTTTGGAGTAAGAAGAGAAAATAGAGATAAAAATGTGTTAAAATCTTAAAAATATTGAATATTGTTTTAGGTAATCACTCATTCAAACAAACCCTTCACAATTTGGGGGAGATATTCCCCCCCCCACACACAGTATTTTTTTTTATCTTATAATATTATCTGACTACAAACTTATCAATTTTTACACAGTTTAAAGTATATATGCATGCATTCATATTTTTTTTTAACTGAAAGGCAAAAATGTTATAAAGTCAGTAAGTTATTTTATTTATAATGTTCTTTAAATACATTAAAAGATGAATACAATAAGCTATGTAAAATTATTGATAGAAAAGAATAAAAAAAATTTTAAATATATTTTTTGCCGTTCGTAATCATACATAAAAACGTATCCTATGATTTTAATTCTTAACTCTAGGTGTTTTACTTTTTCCTCCTGATTTCTGTTCTTAATGCTGAACAATGCTGTATAATTTAAAAAAAAGCATTCACACCAGTTTTAAATTGCATTTTATCATAGTTTTATCTGTATTATACCATAAAAATAGAAACAAAAATTTATGGTGGTGTACACTAATGTCATGGAAATTTCATTAAATAACAATGCAATACAAAAAAAGGTATAAAGTTTGTATTAGATTTTTTAAGGTGGAAGAGGGTAAATATTTATGACAAAAATTGTGTGCACCCTCTTTCTAAATTTTAATTTAAAAACATATAAATTTTAATAATTTTATATCCAATATTAATAGATTTTAAAACAGAAAGCAAAAGAATACTGAACTCATTTTTAAATGTTTGATTCTTCTTCCCTTATTTGGCAATTATTTTAATGTAAAAGTTTAGAAATTATTTGTGTTTGAAGCATGTTGCTGAAGCTTTCTCAAGTTAAAAAAAAAAAATCTAACTATGCTTTGTTGAAATAAAGTATTTTCATAATGCTTTGAAAAAAGGTCAAAGCATTATGCAAAATTTTTATACTATAAATTGTATTCAAGTGTACATAGATAGTTAAAATTAATTTTGTATGCAAAGAAAATATTGTATGGAATGTTTCATGGCATTGGCTATTATTCTCTTGCATTTTTCTTTTGTGTGTTTATTTTAAAAGTTCTTATTTGGATTATATACATGTTAAGTAAACCTGACAAAGTTTATGGTCAAATAACTGCATTAAATTCATCCATAGTTAAGAAACTTGTGTTTTTTAGTGCAATAAAGAATGTGGTGATATTTGTTGCATTGTAGGAGTTTTTTATACATTTAATAAAGTTAACATTACCCTACTTTTTTCAAGTTATTTTATGAAATTGACTGTATAATGTAGTTATTCATTTGTGTTGTCGAAATAAACTATATTGTTTATAAAAGGCATGAATGAAAAAAGAATGTTTCAAACAGCCTTAAAAGTTCATGTAACAAAGAAAAAGGTAACCTTATTTTAATGCACGAGCTTTAAAAAAATTATTTAAGTAAATCATTTTTTATATTCATAACATTTTGCTAGATTAGATTGAATTTAACAGAGAAAAGAGTCATGTCTCACATAAAATAATGAGTGAGATATTCAAAAGGTGGTCATACAAAAGAATTTCAATTGATTGAAAGTTTCTAAAGCATTGATTAATATTTGATGGTGAGGGTGACAAAATTGGCTTGATGGCAGAATTGCACGTATCATTTTTGTGCTTGTTTGAATTGAGAAAATACTGAGAACTTCTACATGTTATGCCTAAAATTGTGGAAATTCATCTATAAAAAAAAGCTCGCTTGCTAAATATTGTCTTCATCAATTGAACAGAGATGAAAATTATTAAATCTGTTAAAAGTAACTAATTATATTGTTGAATAACGAACCAGAAAATTTCTGAGCTTAGTGATTTCTAATAATATTTAAGAAAGAAAGTATAATTTTTAAATTTCATTATATAAGTATTTACTGTTTTATATGTATTACTCTGTAGATTGTGTTTACTGTTTTACTGAAACATAAGTTTCAGTAAAAAAATTATAATATGTGTAAATCCAATTTTTGAAATATTGCTTATATTTCTATATGTAATTCCATAATTACTTAAAATAATTTGTACTTAGAGTTTTTCTTCTCATAATTTTGTTCACATGGATTAGTTATTGTATCACACATATAAGATATATTAAAATTATATCAACAGATTGAGTTTAAATTGTTACGGATTTAATAAATAATCAGTAAAATAGGTTAAATTTCTTAAAACTATATTTACTTAATGATACTTTGACTATTTTGTTTAGGTTAAGACACAATATAAAGGAGAAATTTAACCATTTGGAAGAAATTTGCAGTTTCTGAAAAAAAATTATCTCTTTTCAAGATTTTTTAAGGGTTTAATAAAAATTCTGTATTGAAATGTTAAAATTTGTTTTGCTTTTGTGGGATTTATATAAATATATATATATTATTCTCATAAATATTCAAATCCCCTTTTATTTCTTTGTCATTATTGCAAGACTATGATTCATTCCTAAAGAAGAGTTAAATATAATCTGGTTATAAAAAAGAAAATTCTTTCTTTCTTTTCCTTTTTTTTTTAAGTGTTAAACATGTATGAGAAGTAATTTAGGAATATATCGAAGGAATTTGGTGCTAATAATGAAAAAACGACTCTCGCGAAATTAGAACCTATTATTTAAAATTGCTTATTCGAAAAGGTAGTCTCACAGTCGTCAATCAGACCTGATATGTATATCTATTTAAGTTATAATTAAAATACCTATATTTATGCGGGCAAAATGTTAAAAACATGTGGGGATTAATTAAAAAAAAAAGCTGCATTTAAAAACTGATGGATTTTGTTACAAAGTAAAAGTTCGTTTCTCGAAATTCTCGGCTCCCCCCCCCCTCATCACCGATAATGTGCAGCCGTTATAGCTCTGAAAATCGAATTGCCTAAAAAAAATGTACCTAATACGTACTCAATAAACCCTTACGTATCCGAAACAATCAAAAATGCTATGGAACTTCACGGGGACTGTTTAAATCCTTCATGGTACCGTAAATATTTCACTTTGGCCTTTTGAAAGACAACAATCGCTTGTTGATACACAGAATAAAAATGTATTAGTATTGGTACAAAAGGAGTGGGGCATATTTTAAAGACTTCCTTTAGAGTGAGTATTGCTCTAAGAGTGATTTTAACGAAACAATCCTTCTACATATTTTTTTTTAAAACGTTTTTCTGAATTTCACTTGGTGTGTGTGTGTCATCAAATTTTCGATCGTTAGTTTCGTTTCGATGTCAACTTCCCATCAAGCTAGAGCTTTGAAATTTTGGGAATCGTTCATACTCGCCTAACAAGGCAATATTTAGACGTTTGCGACAAGTTTTAACTAATATTTCAATAATTTTAATAAGTCAAAATAATCTTTCCTTTCGGCGCTTTTAGGATTGAGGAGAAAATTTCTTTCCCCCTCTGGGAACACCGGGCACTCTCCACACCTCATGAGGTATCGTAAAACTTTTGTACTCACAAAGGGGAGATACTATCTCCCCTTTACTATCTCCGAGATAGTAAGGGTTGCTGACTTTTAGTCAGTAATCATTCGCAAGAAAGAAAGTTTCCAATATTTGGCGCCATGTCTTATCACAATAATTTTTTCTGAATTCTGGTTTCCATTTTTTTTTAATAGAATGACTTACATACTTTCAAATGCGTGTTTTGATTTTATGAGTATTATGAATTTTTTAATACGCTCACAAATGTGTCTTTTTAAATAAATTTTAAAGTTAAAAATAACTAACAGTTTTAACTAATATTTCAATAATTTTCTTTTATAAACTTTGCCACCAGGAATTTTTTTCTCTGCGTTATCCCTCCAAATTCTACCAACGCCACACAAATACCTCGTCTAGTCACAGAAATTCAATTTTGACCACAAATAAATGTGCGATGCTTCCCATATGAAAGGTTATATAATCTCAGCCACTCAAAGAGTTCCTTCCTGGGATCTTGCAACATTGAGCATAATCATATGCTCAATGTTGCAAGATCCCAGGAAGGCTTAAATCACACTGTTTTATCGAGGGGTACAAAGTTGTCAGTCACGTTTATACAGGAAATAATATCAATCTCGGAAACATACTGGTAGATGTTACTTATTGTTTACTTTATATTCTGCAAAATCTCGTAATTAAAAATTTATAAAGTAGATGCAAGTAAAGTTTTTCTTTGATGTTTATTTTCAAATTTAAAACATCTCAGCCATCAGCTTCAGATGTTTACAGGATTCTTCTAACCAGAACTACTCTTTCTTTGCTTAATCTAGCATATTACTACTAGCTATTTAAAAATAAATCGAAAAGGTTCTATGCAAAGTTTTGTAAAGAACAGATTTAGCTACCCAAGGTGCTCTTTTATTTATAATCATTACATTACTCAGTTAAATATAAGAATTAAGTAAAGGATGAAATATTGAGAAATAGACAATAATAAACTTTTTCGATATTAAAATTAAAGAAAACAAATTATTAAACAGATAATATTTAAACTGAATGTAATCAAAATTAAAGCAAACAATAAATTATTAAATTGAATATACTTAAGCTAAATGTAATTAAAATTGAAGCAAACAAAAAAAAATTGAAAAAGTGATCCAACTAAAACAATAGCCCCTTAGGTAGCTAATAATAATTATTAATTGAATGACTGGCGGTAAAAAAAAAAACGTGTGTGAAATAGAAGCTCTCGAGATAATTTGTAGTAAATATAAATTATTTACTTCAAAGTTTATTTCTTTTTTGAATTTTTCAGATGTATCTTAATTTTTATAATTTTATATGTGATTACAGACATTAGGAAACTAGGAAATGACAAAATATCTTCGGTATTTTTTTATGAAGATTTGCGTTTTTAAATATATGGATCAAAAAGCAGCCAACTGTAGTTGAAAATATGAGCCGTTTTCTTTAAAAGTGGTGCAAGATTTTTTTTTTTAAACAAAAAGTTAATGACAACATTGAATCAAATATTCTATGAGCTTTTTATCTATGAACAGCTCTGCCCTCCAAAATTCAAAATTTTTATCATTTTGTCTATATAATTTTACGTAATTAAAAGGAAATTACAAATATAATGACTTTGAAAGCGGTGTAAGTCCATTTCCCGCAATGACAATATTTAGTCCAAAAATTATACTTAATATTTCTTTCTTCTTCAAAGCTATGACGGATTTGTTACCTTATATTACTTTAATACATCATGACTATTTTCAAAAACTTTCTCATAATGATAAAAATTAAAAATGGCAGATATTAATTTAAAATTGTTATTTAAGTAATTTAAATGGCAAAATCTGAAGAAATTTCGAAATAAAACCTTTTTATTTATTTAACAAGAATTTCACAAAAAGTTGGTTTTATTCTATTGAAACCCCATATGTATACGATACGAAATGAATATAAATATACTTTTTTCACATTTTGTTGACATTAAAAGAGGTGTAAATCCATTTCAGGTCATCAAACATACAACTTTCTTTTAAATAATACTTTAAAAAAAGCCAAAATATAAACTAAAATAAAAGTAATATTGTTAAAAAAAAAAAAGTAAAATGAGCGTATAAATATTTTCCAGTGTATTTCAAACCGTTCAAATACAAACCCTTAAATGTCTCCATTTAATGTAAAATGAACTCACACCACTTTAAAAAAAAAAAGCGGCTCATATGTTACTTTATTTGTATAATAAATTAGGTATTATAAAATATAATTCACACTTTCTAAGGAACGGTATAGCTCACAGAACTGGGTATAAAAAATTACATTTCCTACTCCTGAAAACATCGGTACTTTCATGAAAAATGCGATAATACAACAATAATAGGTGACACATTTTACATAGTAAAAAGTTTTTTTGGAAACATTCAAGTCTATTTTCGAAGATGAGAATCGGTCTTCTAATTCCGAAAGATATTTGTTCAGTGCTTGGTTAATAGCCTTAGAGCTATCGCTTTTACCTAGCATCGCTGTATAGTCTGCACACGTGAAGAAATTGTGCTATGGTGTTTAGAGATGTCGTTCATGAATATAATGTCGGAAAAATCTCCTCCACCTTGGGTATGTCTGCTTCAGTTATGTAGGTTTAGAAAAGTTTCCGGTAAGCGAGACCAAAAAATTTCTATTTCTACCTTACCTGATTTAACAAGGAATCCCTTTGTTTAATCAGGGAAGAGGTGGAATTCATATTTGATCATCGGTGCATCCGATGAAAATCGCTAACCCTCCGGAGAGCAACCTTCCAGCACCGAGTGACTCGCAAATATGTGAAACAATCCAACTGCTAATACATCAAATCAACGTTTTAAAACCAAGATTACGATACATAATCGACCTTACTGAAGTTGAAAAACGGAACCCAATGAAAAAGGACCCAGGACCGGCCACTGACGAACAGAGGATGCATTGGATATATACAAGATCAGTGCAGTAATGCACATAATGGTGAAGGTAGTTCCGTTTCAGAAAAAGCAAACAACCACGCAGTGTTACAACTGCAACTACTTTCACCATTCGTCAATGAACTGCTGAATGAATACTCGATATCTTAAATGCGGCGCAAACCATCGTACCGGAGAATGTGAAATAAAAGAGCGGATAGAGAACCCAACCTGCATCAACTGCAAGCAGAACCATATGGCATCCTGGCAAGGCTGCCCTCTATTCCCAAAAAGGAAGCCGAAGAAGGTTAGAAACAACCCAAAAAACAACAGAAAGAAATGTAATACCAGAATCCAGGCTAGTCACAGTAGACTTTACATTTGCGAGAGTTTGTAGTAATAACCCCCCAAGAGATGGCGCCACCCATAGCACCAAACCAGGTCAAAGCTTCAAACCAGTTTGAACCGGTAAACACCCCCAACCTAAACAGCAATTTTAATAGTAGTACTAGTAACAGCCCTGGAAATTTTAACTTCATTACCGCAGTAAGCGAACTTCAAAATCTGTTCAACAAATTCTCTAAACTTTTTGAAGCATTAAATTCAATGTACAAAGTTAACAACGACCTAGTTAGACAAGCTAAATATTTTTATAGCAGGTGTGGTCGCTTCACCTCCCACAACCAATAATTAAAATTCACCCTCCTTGGCCACAAACTGGTTACCTGGAACGCCCTAGGGGTAAAGTGTCGTGATGTTGAATTACGACACTTTATTGATAAGCACTCCCAGATCTAAGTTTATTACAAGAAACACACCTAAGACCAGGTATGAAATTCTCTATGCCTAACTGCACCATACACAGAAATGACAGACTACCCACAGTAACAGCCACCAAACCATATGGCGGCACTGCAATCTTAATTAAAAAAAACCTCTCCAACACTATAAAGTTCCAACACCCCAACTAAACAGTGCAGAAGCAACTATTGTTGCACTCACCCCAACAGATGGAAACCCAATACTAGTTACCTCGATGTATATCCCACCATCTGTTAGAGTCTCAATTGTACCAAAAGATATTCTGACTATTCAAAATTTAGGGCCGATCTCATTAATTTGCGGAGATTTAAATGCTAAACACACTAGCTGGGGCTGCACTTACAATTCATCTCGAGGTAACGCATTAAGAAACTTTGCCGATCAAAACGGCTTAGAAATCTTAGCCCCTTCCACACTGACACGCTTCGGACATAACTCCGCCTTCATCGTAGACATTGCCATTACCAAGAGTTTTCATTGACCCTCCCAAATCCACTCGCTACCGGAGTTAAGTAGCTACCACAACCCTGTGCTGATTCATTTCGACACACAGAGTAAGTACGAACTACTAGAACCAAAAGTTCGTACAAACTGGGCTCTTTTTAAAAACACACTGCTAGGAAACACAATCAACACCTTCACACTCCCCAAAGCAGACAGTGGAGAGGAAATTGAAGAACAAGTCGCCGAACTTACACAAAACATTTTAAGTGCACATAAAATCGCCTCCAAACTCATTAACACTTACAAACAGACTTTTATCGGATAGGAACTTCGAGATTTATTTAGAAAAAGAAACCAAGCCAGAAAAACCTGGCAATTCACCCGATTTCTTGCTGATAAAGAAATATTAAACAGAATTCAAAACGAAATCAGGCGAAAAGTGCACTTACACAAAAACAAAGAATGGGAAGATGCGCTTGAAAATCTGAGCGCAGAAAGCGGTACTCTTTGGGGTATGGCTAAAGCATTCAGAAAAAAGGGTATCCCCTTCTCCGCCCTTAAAGACCCAGCTATTATCACCCTTAGCAACATTGAAAAATCTGAAACTTTGGCAGACTCTCTTCAAAATCAATTTAAACTGAACGACATAAACACCCCCATCCATGATGATAACGTAAAGGATGTCGTTCACAACTACCTACAAAATGGTACCAACTTTCAAAACTCCGACTACCCTCCACCACTTGCATCTGAAATAGCTGACTATATAAAATCGATAAAAATCAAAAAAGCACCAAGAAGAGAATGAATTACTAACAAGATGATCATGAACCTGCCACACCTCTGCATTTTTCAACTACGCAATATCATTCATAATATGCTAGACCTCGGTTACTTCTCGGATTCCTGGAAAACCGCCGTTGTCATCCCTATCCTGAAGCCGGGTAAAGATCCTACTCGGCCCGGAAACTATAGACCAATATCATTATTCCCTATACTCAGCAAAACCGCAGAAAAGATTATCCACAATAGACTTTTGAAATTTCTTCAAGATTACGATATAATCATTCATGAACAACACGGATTCGTCCCAAGACTCTCCACAACTCACCAACTACTCCGAGTGGTGGAATTCATTAAAACAGGTTTTTTCAAAGGACAAAACACCGGTGCGTTTTTCCTGGATATACAGAAAGCCTTTGACCGAGTCTGGTATACAGATCTAATCTTCAAAATGATAAACTACAACACCCCCCTACCTAATAAAAATTATCAACTCCTATCTACAAAACAGAAAATTTCAAGTCACTGTCAATGAACATCACTCAAATCCAAGAAATATTGAAGCTGGAGTCCCGCAAGGAGGAATCCTCTCTACAATTTTGTTCAATTACTACGTGAACGACATCCCAAAACATCGAAACACAAAAATATGCATGTATGCAGATGACACTGCGATACTAACACGACACTACTTCTCATCAAATATAGGCCAAGCACTAAACGAACACTTAAAGGAACTAGAAGAATGGTACTCTACTTGGAAAATAGCCCTGAACGTTTCCAAGATAGAGGCCGTCTTCTTTTCCAGAAACTATAGAAAAATAGAACCAGACATTTTTAACGAAAACTTACCCTGGTTCTTAGACACCAAATATCTTGGTGTCACATTAGATAAAAAGCTCACTTTCAAACAACACGTAATACGAATTAAAAAGCAATATAATTCTGCAGTAAATAATATCCCCCCCCTTATTTCGAGTAAATCTACATTAAGTAGACGTAATAAATTGCTTATCTACAACCTGATTCTAAGACTTATGCTAGTCCAGTCTGGTCGCACTGTGCCAATACAACCCTAGATCTGCTAAAAAAATCACAAAATTCAACAATAAGAATGATTAACTATAGAAAAATAGAATAGAATGAATAAAAACCCATTAGTACATGAGAAACACTGATATTATACTTTCAATTAAACTCCCTCCGCTCAAAAACTTCATTAAAAAACTCTCAGTAAATTTCTTCCAAAAAATAGATACCTCAACCAATAGAACTATTCAAGAAATTGAAAAACACACCCCAATTAGAAATAACCCACAACTCCATAGACCACGAGAAATTTTAATTCTTTAATTCACTCAACTTCCACATAGTACTGTTCCCACAATCACACTCCTCACACAAATTCACCCCTACACACCCACCTATATATAGTAAAATAGCACACCTCACCATCGACCAATCACAGCGCGCGCTCTCACTGCGTCCAGACTGAACAAGCAAGCAGGAACTCAATAGATAACTGCTGCAATATCTTAAGCTTAAATTCAACTTAATTTATAAAATGAATTTTACTACTGATATTTAAATAATCTAGCCTACTCTAGTTATTTTAACTAGTGAATTCACTGTATAATATTAATTTACTCAGTTTAAATACTTAACTTAAATGTAAACTTCAAAAGCTATTGTTCCTTATTGTCAAATAATTTTATATTTTAATCTTAACTTCTGGGCAAGTGTAAAACCATAGTTTAGTCTCACCTCCAATTAATAGCAATTTCACAGGGGATTGAAGCCCAAGAGGGTTATGTACCCCAATAACACATCAATCAATAACTCCCGAGAATAACATTGAAAACAACATTTTTGCAATTTTTATTCATCACGATAACACCTTTTGTTATACCTTTGTGTGATACCGTCGTTCCCTTCCTTAAACTTTTTCAAATTTTTCCCGCAAGAAATCTTTTTTGTTGCGAGTAAATAGCGATAAACAGCTTTCTGAATCCTCGACTCGTTGCTGTTTTTGTTCCATCGAAAGCGATCGCGGCACCCACTTGGAAAAAAACCTTTTTCACTTCACTTCAAAAAACCTTTTTCAGTAAATACATTCCATATGATATCTGTGTCATCTCAGCAATCTCACGGAGCTTCACTTTACGATCTTTCATTATAATTTTTGTCACTTCACTCACATTTTCCGGTGTAACGGCTTCCACAGGTCTACCCGAGCGTTCCGCGTCATTTGTGTCGGTACGACCACGTTTAAACTCGGCAAACCACCGACAAATCGTTGCTTTTGATGGACAAGAGTCCGGGTAACATTTTTCAATCCATTGTTTCGCTTGCACGGTGTTTTTACCCATTAAAAAACAATGTTTTATCAGAACACGAAACTCGGTTTTTTCCATTTTTTAAACAAACTACAAAACGACTTTACTCCAACCTCGATAACTCAGCTGTTTCTGGTCCGATCGACTTAAAATTTTGACACGTTTCAAGCAAAGGTTAGTACTCTAGAAAGACCTAGTTACTGGTTTACTACGAGCGCCATCTCTGGGTTAGTCTCGGGAGTTATTGATTGATGTGTTAATAATAGTCGGTTTAGGTTTGAAGAGAAGGAAAGTATGCCAAAGGCCTTCTGGATGTCTAGGAAAACCACTCCTTTATTCCTTTTATTAAAAAATCCTGGTTTTTTTTATGAATTCTACAACTCGGATAAGTTGGTGGGATGTGAAGGGCTCTGGCATTAAACCATGCTGCTCGCAAATTATGATATGCTTTCTTAAGTGGTCATTTAGTCGATTTAACATTATTTTCTCCACAGTTTTGCTTAGAATTGGAAACAGGTAGATTGGCTCACTTTTAATATTCGGGCTGGGTAATATCCTTATCCGGCTTTAGAATCACGGCAACGATTTTCCAGATTTGCGGGAAGTAATCGAGTTCGTGTATACTCTATATTATTTTCCTGAT
Organism: Nephila pilipes; assembly: GCA_019974015.1. Classification (NCBI taxonomy): domain Eukaryota; kingdom Metazoa; phylum Arthropoda; class Arachnida; order Araneae; family Nephilidae; genus Nephila; species Nephila pilipes. The sequence goes on from BMAW01112533.1 coordinate 387,401, forward strand.
TTGAAAGATGCTGGGGGCGGGGAAACTTTCAAAAATTTTGTTAGTTGTACCTTCTCATCCGCGAGAGCTTTATTAATTTTAAACTTTTTAATGTAGTTTGTCATTTCGGAGGCAAGTGGCAGGGGGGGGGGGAGTGAGAAAAATTTCAAAGCTGCTTCCGTTTGCTAGATAATTGTGAACGGCATTTGTCATTGTTCTATCACATAAAGGTATAGTAATATCATCCAATTTAAATTTATTATGAAAAGAACCAGTTAGTGTTTTGGCTTTTCCTGTGTCACACAGTGCGATGTTAGTTTGGCCTTTCAGAACCGAAACTTAGGATTTTTTTTTTAATTTCCACCTAAGTACTTAAGCCATTCCCCAAAGAGAATTGCTTTTGTTTGTCTAGATGTTTGATAATTTTTTTTCTCATTCTTTTTTCTGTGTAAGTACACTTTTCGTCCGATTTCATTTTGAAGTCTATTTAATTTTTGTTAGTCGGCAGGAGAGCGGGTGACTTACCAGATTTTTCTAGCCTTATTCCTAGTTTTAAAAGTTCTCGGAATTCCCTACCAAAGTAAGTTTGTGAGTTAGTGTTGATTGGTTTTGAAGAGTAGTTATGTGATTTAAGATGCTTTCAGTAAGGTCAGTGACATGTTTCTCAATATTTTCTTCGCTTTGTGCTTTGGTAAGTGAAAATGTGTTAATGATTCGATCAAAGAGAATTTTTTTTTTTCTAAACAACTACCATTTGGATTTGGTTGAGGAAATAGCGATTTTTGTCATAGTTAGGAAATGAATGATCACTGGATTGTGATCGCTGATCATTTCAAGCACAGATGAAATTTGGTTGGGCCAATGGAAATTCAACGTTAGGGTAACGTGAACGGTAGAGTAGGTGTTATGTCCGAAGCTGGTTAGAATAGATGGGCTATGACTTCTATGCCGTTTCGATTGGCACAAATTATTACCTCTAATAAGTGCATCCCCATCTTGTATGCTTAGCATTTAAATCTCCGCTTATTAATGAGGTCAGTCTTAAATTTAGAATAGATGAAATATCTGTGGGTACATTAATGTCTTTAACAGACGGAGGAATATATATCGAGGTAATAATGATTGAATTTCCGTCTGTGGGATGAGTGCGACGATAGTCGCTTCAGCACTATGTAATATTGATGCGAGAATTTAAGAGAGGGGGAGAAGGCATTTAATCGAAGTAGCAATGCCACAATTCGTGTGTTGTGATTCTGGTGATCTATCGTCTCTGTGTGTGGTATAGTTTGGTATGGAGAATTTAATGCATGGTTCTAGATGTGTCTTTTGTAAGAGGATTAAATCAGGAGAGTGTTTGTCTATCAAGTCCCGTAACTCAATGTTTCGGGACTTAACTTCGCATGCGTTCCAATACACCAGTTTGAGATCGAGGAGAGTGAACTTTCAAATTGATTTTCGGGTGGGGAAGGGACTACACTCATAATAAAAATATTCAGTTTATCGAGGTCATTGTCGACCCCGGATATCTTATGTAGGCCTTCAAAGAGTTAAGGAAGTTTCTTGAATCAATATGGGGGCTCAGCTACGGATGTTAGAAAGATGAAATTGGTACCGTTAATATTTAAAGGGGAAAAAAGAAGGTATTGGCAGGTTCAAACTGGTGTTTTTTTTGGGGGGAGGGGAGGGGTGCTTCAGCTGACTTCTGTATTTTGGGTGGCGCCTTCTCTTAAGGATCTCATCATTGCAAACGTTTGCAAAGCAAACAGCTTGAGTAACGAGTCTGGTCTGGGATAGGTTCCTTTTTAATTTTGTTGGTACTTTGGCCATGTGTGGTTACCTTCCTTAAGTCACTTACCCCTTCTCATCATGAGGTGGCACTTTAGAACAAAAAAATTCTACATGCAAATTGCAATTATTCTGCGAGCGGACCTGCGGTATCAATACTTATACCCAAGCAGCTATCGGAAGAGCACAGAAGAGGAAAAAAGAATTATTGCATTGCCGATCAGAATGCTGTCCTAGTGATTCGTCTACTGTTCTTTTCCTCTCCTGGACCTGCTTGGATTCCCTTTTCTCCAATGATAGCCCAAACCTGCTGATTTCATCCAGGATCAATAGAAGACATCTTGCATATGTAGATTCTTGAGTTCTCACATTGCACAGTTCTCTATGGTATTTTATAAATATCTGAATTTTACTTGTATTCATGTCTACGACATTACTCGTCTCATTTGTTTATCACTATGTTCTATTCTAACACGATAGCTTTATAATACAAGTTGTATCTCTTTCAATTATCATTAACTATGAATTTCTTAAATATTTGAATACTTTGTTTTATTTAAACGAGTGCTATTCTCATGCACAATACAAATTTAATGACAAATTGATGTTTTTAAGTATTAAATTGTCTGGATCATATTCGCAACCTACTGATCTGAGTCATCTTCTGAGTGTTGTACATCGATTGCCTCAGTTAAGCATCCGATTGCCCCCTTCAGTATTTTTCTGGTTTCTTTTCAGTGAACAGCAAACATCTGCCAATAGGTAATGGGGTTGGAGCTGCAAGCTACGCATATTGGGATTTCCTTCTCAATAATCGGGCAGTCGCCAGGATGGTTTTCACCGCACTTCAGACATCGGATATTATTCTGTAATTTTGCGAGGTATGGTGAATTTAATTGCAGTTTTAATATTGCATTGTTCGTTTTTTCTTAAATGGTTCTATTTTAACGTCCATAAACAATACTTTCTTTTTTGTAGGTGTCCAAGGCGTCCTTTTCCTTTCGGACTTTTACCATAAAGATGGGGAGAAGAATTTAATTTTCAGTTGTTTCATACACACACACACAATTATGTACCCTGGTTTTCTAAGTATTCCTCGATTTCAGCGCATTGCGTATAGGCCGGATGCCTTAAGTACGAACTTTCATGTATTGGTTGAATGACACTACTCAGCTTTCATTTCCTTCTATGTGATCGTCTTCCGTTGTAGGTATCCCCTCAGGGGGCTCATCTTCTTCAGATGAGTACGGGCATCACAACCCCGAGGTACCTCAGTGATCTTTTCCTCTTCTTCTCCCCTCTTTTTTTCTTTGTCATGTTCTTTGCAGGGGTTTTCATGATTATTTATGATATCAAGCGGAAAACAGACTACTCTAACTGAAGTTTAATTTCATTACATGCTACTTTGTGTTACAAAAGAAAAATAAATAAATAAAAAAAAAACTATAAAAATATTTAAAAAAAAATCTTTGTGGTGTCTCTACTAAAACACTAAAAGGCCGACGGCGTATCAATGCCGATCTCCTGCGTGCCTAGCTCTGGCAATACGGGGTCCCAGTACCCCTCATGCGGAGGTACCTAGTGGGAGGCCGCATGGGCGTGATTGGAAAAAGGCCCTGGTTGGGGAAGGGTGTGCAAGAAGAGGAGTTGCGTGAGCCGTCGGTAACAGTTTCGGAACGTGATCCTCAAAATATTCCCAGAGGGAGAGCCTTAGTTGCGTATGGCTGGATGGTGGGACCTCCCTCCCATTACGAGAAATCCTCCTTGGCTTCGGCCTTGGACTGTGCCTGGGCACGTAATGGGGCAGTTCACATTGTCCGGCTTTAACGAATCTCTCCCGAGGTTATTCGTTTCCACGTTAGGAAAGGGTGGGGAGACCGGGTCTGGCGGGGGCAATGTCGAACTAGAAGTGAATCCGTTTTTTTTTCTCTTTTTCAGGCACTATGGCGACAAACAAAGGAAAATTAGATTTGCTCTCGGAGACTACTGCTTCATGGGCTGATCGCTCTTTTCCAGATGATAAAAATCAATTAAGAGTTAAAGACATGAGCATGAATGAAACAAATACAAGTGAAAAATCATAAATCATCAACTTGATATTAACACAACAAATAACACTCCCACTATTTTTCGATTTTTTATTATAAAAAGAGAGAATGACTCTTTCACTAATATATCACCCTTTTTAATTCAAAAAGGGATATTAGGTATGGTAGGAACAGTAAAAGACATTAAAAAACTACGTTCTGGCGACTTACTGATAGAAGTGAATAATTCCAAACAGGCAGAACTGGTCATAAGTATGAAGACCTTAGGTCCATACCCAGTTACTACTTCTCCCCATGGTAGTCTGAACTTTTCTCGAGGCGTTATATCCTCTATGTTTTGGAACAGGATATATTGGAGAATGTGTCGGAACAGGATATATTGGAGAATTTGCAGAACCAGCAGGTTTGTGGTGTCCGGAGGATATCGATTAGGCGAGATGGTAAAGTGCTTAGTACTAAGCATCTCATCTTGACCTTTTCGACTCATACCTTGCCACAAACTATTCAGGCCGCATATCTCCGACCATATATTCCCAATCCTCTACGTTGTTTCCATTGTTAACGTTTTGGACATTCCAAAAATGCATGCAGGAGACAATTGACGTGCGCTCGCTGCACAGCAACAGGACACGACAGTGCTTCCTGTAACGCTGAAGAAAAGTGCGTCAATTGTCAGGGCAACCACCCTGCATATTCTCGCTCTTGCCCTAAAGGGCCGAGGAGAAGGATATTACTTCTGTAAAGACTCTCCAGAACGTTTCATATCCAGAAGCCCGCCGTATAATTGCTTCCCGTACTCCGGTACAGGGAAAAAGCTATGCTACTGCCACTCAGACTACTAAGGTTTCGAAATCTACACAATTTCCGGAACCTCCTCCTATCACTCAGCCTATCATAATTAATTCTCAAACGAAAAAAACAATGCATAAAAACATTTCCTCTGCGAAAGCTCAACAGACGAAGCCATTTGCCAGGTCTAAAGCTTTGCAGAGACAAAAATTAAAATCTGCTGCGAAGAACAGCGTTCCTCGCAAAAAAAGAGGGTTTTTAACTCTCTTGAAAGCGATACGGTGAACCTCCACCCGTCACCAGAAGATTATGACTCTATGGGGGTCCTGGAAACAGGACCTTCCACTTCAAGTGCGCCTGTTTAATGGCCTTTGTTTCCTGGAACTGCCGTGGTTTACGACCCAGACTAGAAGATCTCAAATCCATTATATATACGCACCAACCTGTCTGTGTTGCTCTTCAGGAAACTTTTCTGAAGAGTAATATGACAACCCGCGTGCGTGGATATCATTGTGTACGACGGGATGTTGATGCAGCATCCTATTCTTCGGGAGGTGTTTGCATCCTGACATCCCAGAACTGTCCTCATAACGTCGTTACACTGACAACATCGTTGCAGGCTGTGGCTGTGCGAATTCATATTCGCACATTAATCACAGTCTGCTGCATTTACCTGCCACCTAACGATGTTGTGTCACAAATGGATTTAGACCGACTAGTTGATCAGTTACCAGTTCTCTTCCTTCTGCTAGGTGACTTTAATGGACACAGCCCTCAGTGGGGGTATGATGATACAAATTCTCGTGGTCGGCAGATCGAGCGATTGATCTCTGATCACAGTTTCTGTCTGCTTAATACCGACGAGAAAACGTATTTCCATGCTCCCACTAGGACTTTTCATTCCCTTGATCTAGCCATTTGTTCACCGACACTGCTACCGTTGTTGATTTTAGAGGTTGTAATTGATCTACATAATAGTGATCATTTCCCTCTCCTAATCTCCCAGGTTCAAGGTAGTAGTGTACGGTTACGTTCCCCCACTTACCGCTTCAACCGGGCAGATTGGGATTTATTCCCACGGCTTGCGGCTATTACCGGTACAATGGTTCAAGATCGGAATATTAATAGCTCTGTCCGACATGTCACTGCCTCTATCGTGGACGCTGCTGATTCAGCGATACCGAAGAGTAGGAATTCACAGAGGAAGATCAGTAAACCATGGTGGAATAAGGATTGTCAATCATCCTACCAGGAACAAAGGAAATTGTGGGGTATCTTCAGACGATATCCCACAACCGAAAATCTCATAGCCTTTAAAAGAGCAAGGGCGTTTGCTCGCAGAGTAAGGCTACATAGTCAGAGAGAATATTGGATCAGGTATGTCTCTTCCATCACATCGTCTACCACAAGTCAAAAGTTATGGAGAAAGGTAAAAGCTGTAAACTCCCTGTATCGGGAAGTTTCCATCCCGATACTGGAAACTGCAAATGCTGTGCATTCTTCACCTGTCGAATTGGCCAATGTCATTGACCGCTCTTTTGCTAGTGTGTCAAGCTCCGATTCTTACAGCGCTACATTTTTAACGACTAAGAATCATACTGAGCAGACGCCTATCAACTTCAGGTGTCAGCAACCACTCCCTTATAACTGTGATTTTGACATGTGAGAATTGAGAAAGGCCCTGTCCTTGGCTCACAATACCAGTCCAGGCTCTGATGGTATAACATACGATATGCTTTGCCACTTGAGCAAGGACTCACTGGTCAGTCTCCTTTACCTATTCAACCGAATATGGAGGGAACAGGTGTTTCCTAGCCAGTGTCAGGAAGCAATCGTTATTCCTATCTTGAAGCCTGGGAAAGATCCAAAGAACCCTCTGCACTATAGATCTATCACTCTGACGAGTTGCCTTTGTAAGACCCTTGAACGTATGGTCAAATCCCGTCTCGTATACCAAATGGAAAAGAATCAATGCATTCCTCCGTTTCAGAGTGGCTTCCGTAAAGGAAGATCCACTGTAGATTTCATCCTTCTACTCGAAAGTCAGATTCGTTCTGGTTTCGTACGAAGGAATCATTTAGTTTCTGTTTTCTTTGATATCGAAAAGGCATATGACCGTACTTGGCTCCATGGGATATTGCGCACTTTATACAGATATGGTCTGAGAGGCAATTTGCCTCTTTTTATCCAAATGTTTTTGTCCTTTAGATCTTTTAAAGTTCGTGTTGCTAATATTTTATCTTCCTATTTTATTCAATTTGAAGGAGTTCCTCAGGGAAGTATTTTAAGTCCGACTCTTTTCATTTGTCATCTATCTCCTATTCTTTCAAAACTTCAGCCATCTGTTCATGGATCTTTGTATGTCGACGATCTGCAGATGTCCTGCGAAGGGTCGTCCATGCATCTAATTGAGCGGCGACTTCAGACCGCAGTTAATAACTTGGTGTGACACGAATGGGCATAGTATTTCTGCCAGCTAGAGTAGTTGCGTGCATTTTTGTAGGAAACGGGGTCTCCATCCCGATCGTGACATTCGTATCCGTAATACGTCTATTCCGGTCGTCCGCTTCCTCGGAGTAATTTTCGACCGCAAACTCACTTTCCTTCCGCACATTTTACATCTGCGGAAGAAGTGTGAGAAATCCCTCAATATCTTGAAGGTGTTGTCCAACACCTCTTGGTGAGCGGATCGAATCTCTTTACTCCGAGTGTATCAGTCGGTGATTCTGTCTCGGATCAACTACGGATCTGCTCGCAAAACTACCTTGCGGAAGCTTGAACCAGTCCATCATAATGCTCTGAGAATCTGCTGTGGTGCGTTTCGAACGTCACCTGTGCAGAGTCTCTATGTCCTCTGTAACCAGGTACCTTTGGCTTTGCGGCGCCTGAAACTGTCGCTCTATTATCATTTCAAAATATCATCTCACCCATTACAGAACATTAATATCAGCCCCTCTTTACGGAGATTGTACGATGCGCGATCTTCTTTCATCCGGCCTTTTTCTGAGAGGGTGAAAGTATTCATCGAGGAACTCGGTCTACATGACTTGGATATTCAGCAACGAAATTTTATTAAATTTCCAGCTTGGAATATGCCAAGGTTTATATATCATAACTCTTTGCTTCATACAACAAGAACAATACATGTCCAATTGTTTTCCAGAGTATTTTCGCCTTCCATCGCTGTCAGTATGCGGATTTAATTCCAATTTATACGGACGGATCGAAAGGAACTGGATATGTCGGCTGTGGTGTCGTTTCAAATGACATCAGGCACAGTTACCGGCTCGACTATTTCTGCAGTGTCTACAATACCGAAGCAGTCGCCATTTACTGCGCCCTTAGATTAGTCGAGAAGTCCAGTTCTCGAAAGTTCATCATATATACTGACAGCAAGAGCGTCCTGGAAACATTGGTACATCTTGACGATCGATTTCATCCTATTGTGGTTGACATTATTTGCCAGCTATATAGCAGGGGTTATGTTATAAAATTCTGCTGGATACCAAGTCATGTAGGTATTTTAGGAAATGAACAAGCGGACTCGGCTGCACGTTCGGCAACGAATCCTCTGCAGCTTGCAGTCTCATTTGAGGACATACGACGTCACATTTTAATGCTTATTCATCAGTCATGGCAGGAATCGTGGAATCTACAAATTAACAACAAATTACAATCGGTGAAGCCGATAATTGGGGAATTGCCTGTATTTCCAATGCGAAGAGCCGATGTCAGATTGACTCGCCTTCGCATTGGACATACTTGATTTACTCACAAACATCTTTTGTTTGGAGAAGATGCTCCCGAATGTCCTTCCTGCCATGTCCCTTACTTAATTCTTCATATTTTAATTGACTGTCCGGTGTTTGATTATCATCGCCGGACTTTTTTTCATTCATCAGTTTTAAAACTGTCTGACTTGGTGGGGGAAATCCCCCCATAATTTATTTGCTTTTTTAAGACATATTGGCCTTTTACACCACATTTGAATTTTAACTTTTTATCTTTTGTGTTTGTCTTGGGTTTTAATGCCATTAGTGTCTAATAGATTTTAACTAGTGTTTGGCGCAGCATAGCCTACTTTGGCTCTTGCTCCATTAAAACCAACAGTCACTCACTCACTCCTTTGTAGGTATTATTTTGATACATTTTCCGAACAGCTTACAAGTTAACTTCGGGAATTCCTTGTTGACGTTCTTAACAAAGAATTATAATTTAATAGTGACGTATTAAATTATAATTCTTTGTTAAGCGGAGCATTATTGGTTGAACCTTTGGGGATGGAGGGAGGTCAGGGTCTGCCACGTTGGGATCAACAGCTGCCAAAACAGTAAAGCTATTGCTCAACGTTAAATGTTTATTACTGTCATTAATTGTGAATTTATAGGGGGTTATGAGCCTATTGTTATCGACAATACAATGGGCTTTAGGAGTTCCAGTGTTGGTGTTTTGAGTGGCCATAAGTTTGAGGAATGTCCAGGAAGACTTTCTTCTGCTTCTGAATAAGCGAAATGTTTTCGCTGATCATTTTTTGGATGTTCTTAGAGGCCAACGTTTCTCACTCCATCGCATCATCAGCGGCAGCCACGTTAGACTTCATTATGTTTGCAGAAGGCTACATAGCTCGACCGTTTTCGAGTACGGTTTCGCTTACTATGGTATCTCTGAATCACGTTTTCCGTGCTTACCTGAAAAAGGTAAGCCCTCCTGAGGAAAGAAATAAGAGGAAAATATTCCCCCCCCTCAAATCAAAAAGGAGAACTATAAAATTCGCTTAGATAACAATATATTGATTATGTAACAAGTATTCGAATCAGTCTGATATTAAGCATTGTTTTAAAACCCATTATGGTTGTTTGTGAATCGAAAAGATTATCTATCTATATATGTAGAGTATATTCATATAAAAGACTATGACAATTTCACCAAATGTTATTTTTCGGGGAGGGGAAGAGATCTTGTATAAAATTACATTTGTTTTATCAAAATTTTTTAGAACACAATACTTAGAAAGTCATTTCAGTTTTCCATCTTTTTTTTTTATCCCAATTATTTCATCTGTTTGACATAGTAAGTGAAGTATGAATATGGTGGCTGGGATTATATATATATAAAAGGTTGCTCACTTATTCATCAGAAGCAAATGAATATGCGCGTCACGGTAAAACCTCGAAACTGTTTTTTACCTCATTGAAACAAGGTTAAGGAAAGAATATTTAAGGAAATGTCAAAAATGATTCAAAAATTGCTTACTAAGAGATATTGGAGGTAATTGAGCAAAGATAACAATCAATTTCAACTGCATGCATGAATATATATATATGTATGTGTGTCATATATATCATATATGGCGATATCAATTTTTGTTTTAAAGTATAGTTATTTTAATAAGATATTTTAATCAATTACCTCATTTATTTCAAACATATTTTCTTATTTTTTTGTAAAAACTGTCAATAATTTTAATATTTTTAGTACTTTCAAAATTATAACAATAAGTGCGATTTGTTCTTAGCAAAAGGTCATTTGCAGTTTTTCAACGGATAAGGACGTTGTAGGTATGGGTTTTAATAATTTTATTTTCATAATCTTTCTATGTTTACTGATAAGATTTGTATTTATTCCCCCCTTTTGATATTTAATTATTATCTCTCTTTTAATGCATTTGATTTTCTTTAAAATTTCTTGCATGTCAATTTTTTTTCCCACTAATTCATTTTTTATTCTTGAATTTTTCAGGTGTCTACCATTTTTATAAGAGTGATTGCTGTCGGTCGTTGGTTAGGATCCTATAAAACAAGCCTAAAAATAGTCCAAATCATGAAATAACTAATTTTATTTATATTATATCCATATATTGTTTCTTTATCTTGTTTGCTGATCTTAATTTTCAAAAAAATCTTTTGTGCTCTTGACTTTATGTTTATTGTCCATTTTATATCATTATTCTAACAATCTAATTATTATTCACAATTTAACTATTCCAATAGTTCATTATGATTTTGATATTTTTGACAACAGTATATTTACGAGTATAATATTAGTATATTATATTATTTAGGTTTGAAAGCCAAATTAGTCCTTTGAAACTATCCATTTTCATCCGCGAGTTAGGTTTGCTATTTCACTCAGAAGCGATCTTGGGTTCTTATTGATATCTAAGTTTGATAAGAATTGCTTTTCAGATTTTTCACGATGGGAAAATTCACAGAGTTTTCCTGCGTTACTTTTTTCAAGTAGTAATGAAGACCTGAATAATTTTTCGTTTACAAAATATTGAACATCTTTAAAGATCAAATGATGTATCAACATGTCATAAAATGTTTCAAATTTATTTTGATTTTTTAAATAAATTTTAGGAATCAAAATGAATAGAAAAAACACTTATTTACTAGTCTTACTTTGTTGCTACTTTTTATTTGTACACTGAACACACGTAGGGTAATTTTGTTTTTACTTGAACGTGTAACTATATTCATTCTGATTCAATTTTCCGAAACATTGTTAAAATAAATTGATTATATATGCACCCTGAACCCATTTTTTTTTCCTTACTCAAGTAAATGAAAGCAGGAAATATGGAATATTTAAAAAATATTTTTAAATATGCTTGTCATTTGTTTAATAGTTTCCACTGCAGTTTTATTTCTTGTTTTACACAATTTTAAATTTAGCAGAAAAATTATATAAGTATAATTCTAAATTATTATAAATAATCATAATTATAAATTAAAAATTACAATTATAAATAAATATAATTGTGTACTATAAATAAAAATTATTAAATATAATTATAAGCAATTACAATAATAACGAATTTTTGCTGTTAGATATAATTATATATTAAGTATTTATAACTATTAAATATAATACATTTTAATTATTTAAATTATTAGAACAATAATTTAAAAAAAATTGAAGTAAAGAAATTTAAACAACATATAGTAACTCAATGCCGTAAGAATTATAACAAAAAAAAAGGGGGGGGGGGCTTACATTTTTTTAGAAAAGTTCAACGAAGAAGTATAAATTCTTTCCTTCATTGCTACCCGACAATCGATCCTTCTTAAAATTAAATTTTTATCCACGCATCTCTGTAAAATATGCATTTCACCCTTTCGCTCTAAATCATAAAAATAATTAAATAGATAAAAATAAATAAATAAATAAAAAAACACTCGTAAATCATACTTTTCAGACACACTTAAAAGAACAATTAAAAAATTCCATTGTTCCACAATAAATGATTTGAAATTAAAATGATTAAAAACTAAATAACGTATTTATAAAACACATCCTTTTGTTTTTCAAAAATCACCTGCCACTTTTAAAGAATAGCAATCAAGAAAGAAAACACGTGATTATGATGAAATTTCTGTAAAGAAGATCAATAAAAACTGATTTGCCAGATTGAAATTCTTATTGAAACAAAAATTTGCCAGTCTCCAAGGGGCAACTGTACTTGATTTTAACCAATTTCCAATAGATATTAAAAATGAAATAGAATACAATATAAAATGTAATCCAATAACACTTTTAAGTGCAGAGGCGTAAAATTTATTTCCAGCACCGTATACTTCCCAATATAAGCCGAGAATGCATCTTTTTTTCTGAATTCCACCAAAAATTAAAATCCTGTACAATCTCTCCTTAATATCTGTAACTATGATCCTGATTTAAAAATTAAAAGACCAAAAAACATTCTATTAAACCTGTAACTAACAAACACCAGTCTCCTCACGCAAACACTTTAATTTTCACTCATTTATTTACGTTTTCAACCACCAGATGTCTCTAGCTATGCTAGAAACTCCTACCTCGAGCAAACCACACACACACACTGAATGGCAGCCTCCCCACTGGTCGGCTGATAAGTCAGATATATACCCCTACTCCCCTCTGATCAAGGTCAGCCACTCAGAAAGCTTCCAGCCTCTGAGTAACCTTTCATCATATTATTACACAACTAAATGCTTTTTTAATTAAATTCATTAATTTCTTTTCCAAATTTTATACAATATTAAATTTATTAAATTCACAAACGCAGTTCTGGGCAGGAAAAGCCGAAGTAAAGCTCTTTTTTAAAATTCTGTACCAGACATGGAGATTAAAAGCCTAATGCTCAGGTGCTCCTGTCAACTGAAAATCCTGTACATAACCAAAAAAAAAAAAAAAAGCGCACATTGGGGGACTAAATCGATTCTTTGCAAAACTTTGCATAACACGTTTTTGTAGCTTTTTTTTTTTTTTTTTTGGTTGTGGTCAGCGTTTTGCGGTGGGCGGGGGCCCCGGGGAATTAGGGGGTTCGGGGCCAGGGGGGGTCGCGG
>BMAW01112533.1:400353-443360 GCA_019974015.1 Nephila pilipes
CTTAATTTTAATTGAGTGATTAAAAATTTAAAAAGCACATTGGGGACTAATCGATTGGTAAACTTGCATAAAACTTTTTGTATTTTTGCTATGTGGCAGGATTTTTCAGTCGAAGATCACATGAGTTGAGCATGAGCTTTTAATCATGTCTGGTCAACTAGAATTTTAAAAGAGCTTTACTGGCTTTCTCCGCTAGAACTGCGTTTTGGAATGTTAATAAACTTTAATATTACTTGGAAAGAAATAATGAATTAACTGCAAGCCATCTTAGTTCAGGTAATAACGATGATTAGTTACCAGAGGCTGGAAGCTTGAGGGCTGACCCTATTAGAGGAGTAGGGATTGACGTCATCATGCCGACCAAGGGAGGTCGTGACAGCCATCCAGCGTGTGGGTACTGTTTCGAGGTGGAGCTCCTAGCATAAGTAGAGACATCCTGCGGTTGAAAACGTACAACAAACTGAGTAAAATCAAGTGTCTTGGGAGACTTGGTGCAGTGTGCTCATATGTTACTAGGTTAATAGAATCGTTTCTATTCTTAACTTTTTAAATCAGGACTGCATAGTACAGATATGAGAGATTGTACAGGATCTTAATTTAAGTACAGAAAAAGATTAGATTCCTCGGCTTTATTGGAAGCATAGGGCTGAACAATGACGCCTGCCCTAAAAGTGCCATTGATATACTTTATATGTATTCCATATTTATTTTATGCCCATTGAAATTATTAAAATCAAGTACAGCATGTCCCTGAGATTGGCTAAACTTTATGTCAATACATTCAATCTGGCAACCAGTTTTATTGATCCTTTACAGAAATTTCACTAATGCTTGTTCCTTCCTTGATTGCCATTCTTAAAAGTGGCAGGTGATTTTGAAAACAAAAGGACTGTTTATAAATACGTTATATTTTTTTTAATCATTTTACTTCAAATCATTACAGGAACAATGAGATCTAATGTTCTTTAAGGTGTTGAAAAGATGATTTATGAGTGTTTTATGTATTTATTTATTTCTTATCCTATTTAATATTTTATTATTTGGCGTAAAGGGGAAATGCATATTTATCACAGAGATGCTGGATAAATTAATTTTAAGAAGGATCGATTGTCAAGTAAAGCAATTTAGGAAAGAATTTATACTCTTCGTTGAACTTTCAAAAACAAGCCTTTGTTATAATTTTACGGCATTATTACTATATGTTGTTTGAATTTTTACTTCCAATTTTTAAATTATTGTTCTAATAATTTAAATTACAAAATGTAATATATTTAATAGTTATAAATTTCGAATATAATTATATCTAACAGCAAAAATTGTTATTATTGTAATTACTTATAATTATTTAATAATTATTTATATATACAATTATATTTATTTATAATTGTAATTTTAATTTATAATTATGATTATTTATAATAATTTAGAATTAGAATTTATATACTCTTCGTTAAATTGTGCAGAAGAAATAAAACGTAGTGGAACTATTAAACAAATGACAAGCACATTTAAAATAATATTTTTAAATATTCCATATTCTTTTGCTTTCATTTAATTTTGAGTAAGGAAAAATGTTCAGGGCGTGCATATAATCATCAATTTATTTTAACAATGTAGCCGGAAAATTGAATCAGAATCAATATAGTTACACGTTAGCAAACAAAGTTACCCTACGTAAATATGTACAAATAAAAAGTATAACAAAGTAAGACTAGTAAATAAGGTTTTTCATTCATTTTGATTCCTAAAATTATTTTAATCAAAATTTGAAAACATTTTACATTACGTTGATACAATTTGATTCTTATTGTTCAATATTTTGTAAACGAAAATTATTCAATCTTCATTTGAAAAGTAACGCAGGAAACTCTTGGTGAATTTTCCATCGTGAAAATCTGAGCAATTATCAAACTTTAGATATCACAATAAGAACCTGATCGCTTCTGAGTGAAATAGAAAACCTAACTCAAGTGGATGAAAATGGATATTTCAAAGGACTAATTTGCTTTCAAATCAAATATAATACCATTATGTCGTAAATATACTGTTACAAAATATCAAAATCATAATGAACTATTGAATAGTTAAATTTGTGAATAATTAGACAGTGAATAATGATATAAAATGGACAATAAACATAAATAAGAAGGTAAAAGATTTTTGAAAATTAAGATCACAAACAAGATAAAAGAAACAATATATGGATATAATATAAATAAAATTATTACGATTTTACCATATTTTAGGGGCTTATTAATCAAATCTGAACGACAGCACTCACTTATGTAAAATGGTAGACACCTGAAAATGCAAGAATAAAAATGGTGGAAAAATTGACATTATGCAAGAAATTTAAAGAAAATCACGTATTAAAAGAGATACACTAATATCAAAGTGGGGAATAAATACAAATCTTAATAAACATAGAAAGATATGAAAATAAATTATTAAAACCCATACCTACAACGTCCCAACCGTTGAAAATCCAAATGACCTTTGCTAAGAAATCTCACTTATTATAATTTTGAGTACTAAAAATATTAAAATTATTGACAGTTTTACAAAAATAAGAAAATATGTTTGAAATAAATGAATGGATTAAAATATCTGTTAAATAATATACTTTAAAACAAAATTGATATCGCCATATATGATATATGACACATACATATATATTCATGCATGCAAAGGAAATTGATTGGTCTTGCTCACCACCTCCAATATCTCTATAAGCAATTTTTGAAATCATTTTTGACATTTCCAACATATTCTTTCCTGCACAACTACTAACAGGTAAAAACAGTTTCGAGAGTTTCAGACGCGCATATTCATTTTTGCTTCTGATGTATCAAGTGAGCAATCTTATATATAATCCCAGCCACCATATTCATATTCTTACCCTACAGCGTCAAACAGACAGAATTGGGATAAAAAGATGGAAAACTGAAATGACTTCTAAGTAATAAGTTCTAAAATTTTGATAAACAAATGTAATTTTATACAAGATCTCTTCCGAAAAATAACATTTGGTGAAATTGTCACAAATCTCTTTATACATGAATATATCACATATAGATAGATAATCTTCGATTCACAAACAACCATAATGGTTTGTAGTTTAATATCAGACTGATTCGAATATTTGTTATACAATCAATATTGTTATTCAAGTTTAGTTCTTATAGTTCTCCTTTTGATTTGAGGGGAATATATATCTTTGCCTTCTTTCCTCAGGAGGGCTATTTTAATTTTTCAGGTACACGGAAATGTGACCAGAGATACCATAGAAAGGAAACCTTACTCGAAAACGGTACGAGCTATGTAGCCTTCTGCAAACCTAATGAAGTCTAACGTGGCTGGCCGATGATGTGATGGAGGAGAAACGTTACCCTACATCCAAATGATCACGAAACATTTCGCTAGAAGAAGAAGTCTTCCTGGACATTCCTCAAACTATAATAATACCAAACAACACTGGAACCTCTAAAGCCCACTAGACAATGATACCAATAGTCTTCATAACCTCTAACACAATTAATGATTGTAATAAACATTTAACGTTGGAGCAATATTTTTACTGTTTTGGCAGTTGTTGATCCAACGGCAAGGCACCCTGACCTCCACTTCAAAGGTTCAACCAATATTTGCTAATAAAGAATTATAATTATCAATGTCACTATTAAATATAATTTCAAAGAACGGCCACAAGGAATTCCCTGCTAGCTTAAAGCAGAAACGGAAATGTATCAAAATACTCACAAAGGAGTGAGTGAGACTGTTGGTTTTAATGGAGCAAGAGCCAAGTAGGCTACATACAGCTGACTAGTGTTAAAATCTATTAGACTACCATACATTAAAACCCAAGACAAACACAAAAGATAAAAAGTTAAAATTCAAATGGTAAAAGGCTAATATACCAGCAATAAATTATGGGGATTTACCAAGTCAGACAGTTTAAAACTGATGAATGAAAAGTCCAAGCGATGATAATCAACACTGACAGTCAATTAAAATATGAAGAACAAGGGACATGGCAGGAAGGACATTCGGGAGCATCTTCTCCAAACAAAGATGTTTAGAAAATCAGTATGTCCACGTGAAGGCGAGTCAATCTGACATCGGCTCTCTATTGCAGGCAATTCCCCCGCAATTATCGGTCACCGATTGTAATTTGTTGTTAATTTGCAGATTCCACGACTTGCCATGACTGATGAATAAGCATTAAAATGAGTCGTATGTCCCTGCAAATGAGATCCGCAAAGCAGCAATAAATCCTGCCATATAGCTGCGCAAATAATAACCACAATAGATGAAATCGATCGTCAAGATGTGAATGTTTCCGCAGACGCTCTGTTGTCAGTAGCAGGGCGACGAGAACTGAGAACTGGACTTCGATCAATCTGAGGGCGGTAAAATGGCGACTGCTTCTGGTATGGTAGACACCGCAGAAATAGTCGAGCCGGTGAATCAGCCCGATGTCATTTGAAACGACCACAGCCGACATATTCAATTCTTCGATCCTGTCCGTATAAATTCAGAATAAACTGCATACTGACAAAGGACACTCTTGGAAAACAATTGGACATGTATTGTCTCCTTGTTGCATGCTAAAAGAGTTATGATATAAATCTTGGCAGGCTCCAAGTTGGAAATTTAATAAAATGCTGCTGAATATCCAAGTCATGTAGGGGCCGAGTTCCTTGATGAATACTTCCTTCTACCCCTCTCAGAAAAAGGCTGGATGAAAGCACATCGCGCATCAAACCTGCAAAGAGGGGCTTATTATTAATGTTCTGTAATGGGTGAGATGATATTTTCTTGAAATGATAATAGAGCGACAGTTTCAGGCGCCAAACACTCTGCACAGGTGACGTTCACCACAGCAGAGGTTCTCAGAGCACATATGATGGACTGGTTCAAGCTTCCGCAAGGTGTTTGGTGAAAGCAGATCCGTAAGATCCAGACAGAATCACTGATATTGCCCTGAGTAAAGAGACTGATCCGTTTCACCAAGAGGTGTTGGACAACACCTCAAGATATTGAGGGATAGAGCCTCCTGCAGATAAAATGCGGAAAGTGAGTTGTGGCTCGAAAATACTCAGGAAGCGACGTCAGGGAATGACCGGAATAGACGTGGCTACGGATACGAATAGGAGATCAGGGTGGAGACCCCGTTTCACAAAATGTACACACCACTAGCTGGCAGAAATACTATGCCCATTCGTGTCACACACCAAGTTACACTGCGGCCTGAAGCTCGCTTCATCAGATGCATGGACGACTCTTCTGCAGGACATCTGCAGATCAAATGACATACAAAGATCCATGAACAGATGGCTGAAGTTTGAAAGAATAGAGATAGATGACAAACAAAAGAAATGGACTAAAATTTCGAAACTCCTTCAAATTGAATAAAATAGGAAGAGCAAATATTAGCAACACGAACTTAAAGATCTAAAGGACAAAACATTTGATAAAAGAGGCAAATTGCTCAGACTGTATAAAGTGCAATATCCCATGGAGGCCAAGTACGGTCATATGCCTTTTCGCTGATATCAAAGAAAACAGAAATCAATGATTCAAAGAAACCAGAACGAATCTGACTTCTTCGAGTAGAAGGATGAAATTACAGTGATTTCCTTACGGAAGCCACTCTTGAAACGGAGGAATGCATTGATTCTTTCATTTGCAAGGCCGAGACGGGTGACCATACACCAAGGGTTCAGCAAAGGCAACTCGTTTATGGATAGATCTATAGTGCAGAGGGTTCTTGGATCTTCCCAGGCTTAAGATAGGAATAACGATTTCGAATTGGCTAGAAACACCTGTTCTCCACACTGGCTGAATAATAGGTAAAGGAGACTGACCAGTGAACCTGCTCATGGCAAGCATATCAAAGGCTATACCATCAGAGCCTGATCACTGGTATTGTGAGCCATGACAGAGTCTTCAATTCCCACATGTCAAAATCACAGTTATAAGGGAGTGGTTGTTGACACCTGATAGGCGTCTGTCAGTATGATTCTGGGTCAAAATGGGAAGTACAAATAAGAATCGGAGCTGACACAATTAGCAAAGAGTTGTCAATGACATTGGCCATCTGACAGGTGAAATGCAAATAGAGCTTCCAGTATCGGGATGGAAATTATACAGGAGTTTACAGCTAATCTTCTCCAAAACTGTTAATCTGTGGTAGACGATGTGATGGAAGAGACATACCATCCAAGATTCACTGACTATGGGGTTTACCTTACAAACGCCCTTTTCTTTAAAGTGCTGATTTTTGCTAGATATCGTCTGAAATTTGCCAATTTCCTTTGTTCTGGTGGAGATTGACAACTTATTCACCATGGTTTACTGATCTTCTCTGTGAATTCTTACTTCGGTAATAATGCTGCACCATGTCCACGATAGAGGCAGCACGGACAGAGCTACATATCTATCTTGAAACCATTGAAATGGTAATAGCCGCAAGCCGTGGGAATAAATCCCAATCTGCCTGACATGGGTGGGGGAACGTAACCAAAATACTACTACCTTGAACTGGGAGATAGAGGAAATGATCACTATTATGGGGATTACTTACAACCCTAAAATCAACACCCAGCAAATGGTGAAATAAATGGCTGGTAGGATCAGGAATGAAAACCTAGTAGAGTACAGAAATATGTTTTCGTCGGTACAGAGGAACTGTGATCAGAGATCAATCGCTCGATCTTGCCGACCACGAGAATTTGTAATATCACACCTCACTGAGGCCAAACTCATAATAAAGTCACCTAGCAGAAGGAAGAGAACTGGTAACGATTGATGAATGGTTCAACCATTGTGACACAACACGTTAGGTGGTAAATGCAGCAGACTGTGATTAATGTGCGAGTATTAATCACAAATACAGCCTTGCACGATAACAAGTGTAACGAGACGCCATGAGGACAGTTCTGGGATGTCAGGATGCAAACACCTCAAAGAAGAATAGGATACAAACAATATCCCACGTAAGGCATGATATCCACACGCAGAGTCATTACTTTTCAGAAAAGTTTCTGAAGAGCAACACAGACAGGTTGGTGCGTATATAATGGATTTGAGATTCAGTCTGGGTTGTAACCACGGCAGAATCAAACCATTAACAGCACTTTGAGTGGAAGGTCCCAGGACCCCACAGAGTCATAATCTCTGGTGACGGGTGGGAGGTTCACCGTATCGCTTTCAAGAGCAGCATCTTTTTAGGAACGCCGTTCTTCTACAGATTTGACTTGTCTCAAAAGCTTGACCTGGCAAATACTGTCTGTTACTGCAGAGAAATAAGCTTATGCATTTCTGTTTTTCGTTTGAGAATTAATTACATGATAGGCTGAGTGATAGGAGAGGTTCCGGAATTGTGTAGATTTCGAAACTCAGTCTGAGTGGCAGATAAGCCTCGTACCGGAGTACGGGAAAGCCAATTATATGCTATAATTGGATGAAACGTTCTGGAGAGTCTTTACAGTAATATCCTTCTCTCGGCCCTTTAGGGCAAGAGCGAATATGTGGTACTGACACCACGACGGCCTGCAAGCGTTACAGAAAGCACCACTGTCATGTCCTGTTGCTGTGCAGCGAGGCACGTCATCATCTGTCCCCTTCGCATGCATTTTGAATGTCCAAACGTTAACAATGAACAATGTGAGGATTACTGGGGAATATGGTCGGAGACAGGCTGAATAGCTTGTGGTAAGGCGAGTCGAGGTCAAGATGAGATGCTTAGTACCAAGCACTTTACCATCCGCCTAATCGATATCCTCCGACACCACAATGCTGGTTCTGCACCTCCAATATATCCTGTTCGACATTCTCCAATATCTCCGTTCCCAAACATAGAGGATATACCTCGAGAAAGTTCATCATGGGGAAGTAGTAACTGGGTATGGACCATGGTCTCATACTTCATAATCAGTTCGTTCGTTTGAATTATTCCCCATCAGTGTCGCCAGAACGGGGTCGTCTTTACTGAAACCCACTATACTAATATCCCCAATTAAAAGATATATTAGTGAAAGAGTCATCTTCTTTTTATAATAAAACCAGTAAATAGTGGGAGTGTTATTTGTCAGGTTATCATCAAGCTGATGATTTCAGAGGATTTTTCACTACTTGTTCTCCTGTTCATACTTAACTTTTAATTGATTTCATCTGAAAAGAGCGATCAGCATGAAGGTAGTCTCCGAGCAAATCTAATTTTCCTTGTTTTGTCGCCATAAAGAAAAGAGAAAAACGGATCTCACTCTCTAGTTCTAGCTCTGGACCTGTCTCCACCCTTCCTAACGTGGAATGAATAACCCTCGGGAGAGATCTAAAGCTGGAATAATGTGAACTGCCCCACACATGCGCCCAGGCACAACTGGGGCCTGGCTGGGAGGATTCTCGTAATGGGAGGGAGGTCCCACCACATCCAGCCACGCAACACCTCCCTCTGCAGATTTGAGATCACGTTCCGAAACTGCCACCGACGACACTGCCCAACCCTCTTCTGCACACCCTTCCCCCAACCAGGCCTCCTTTTCCACCACGCCCATGTGGCCCCACTAGGTGTTCCTGAGGGGCCTCGGGACCCTGCATTGCCAGAGCTAGGCACGATCAATAGATGTCGCCGTCACTTTTTAGTGTTTTAGTAGAGACACCACAAAGATTTTTATTATTTTTACTTTTTATTACATTATTTTCTTTCTTTTTACAAAAGAAGTACACAGAAGAAATAAACTTGTAAGAGCTCAAGCTGATATAACACCCGCGGAAACCCCAAAGAAAACATGACAAAGAAAAAGAGAAGAGAAAAAGATCACTGAGGTGCCTCTGGGAAGAAGTGCCCACCACCTAGTAGACACTGATACCACACCTGAAGACACCATGGAGAAATGAAAGCCAGGAGAAAAGACCAACACAAGAGCCCAGCTGAAGATCTGGCCTAATGGGAATGGCAAAGAAATTGAGAATACTAAGTTCAGGACATAATATGTGTGTAAAGTGAACAATCTATACCACCTCCTTTCTTCCCACCTTAAAACCAGCAGCACGCTTGGATGGCCCACAAAAGAAAGTATTATGACGCAATAGAACCATTTAAGAAAACGAACACAAGAAAGGCTGTGCCCAACACCCACCATACCTGCAAAATGAAGATCCGATAAACAGAAGTGCAGAAACCATCTGCAGACGCCCGACATAGAAGGAAATCCCATGCGCAGCTGCAGCTCCAACCCCATTACCCAAGCTGTTTGCCGTCTCACCGAAAAAGAAACCAAAGAAAATACTGAAGGGGGCAATCGGATGCCGAACTGAGGCACCGATGGCCAACACCTTGCAGATGATCAGACTGGTTGCGAATATGATCCAGATTAATACTAAAAACATCATTCACAATTGGGGTTGTGCATGAGAATAGCACCTTGTTAAATAAAACAAAGTATTCAAATATTTAGTAGCTATGTACAATGATAATGAAGAGATACAACTTGTAATATGTTGTCGTTAGAATAAAACTAAAGATAAACAATGAGACAGAGTAATGTCGTAGACATGAATACAAATTGTGATAGGCAAATACCATAGAGAATGTGGCAATGTAGGAATCACGAATCTTAAGTATGCAAGAGATGTCTTCTATTGATCCTGGAATCAGCAGGCTGAAGCATTGAGAAAAGGGTTATACTGAGGAGAGGAAAGAACAGGGATGAATGGGACAGTATATCTGACTGTAACAATAATTTTTCTCAGTCTGATAGCTGCTTGGGTATTGATGGGGTAGCCCGTCAGGGACACGGTAATTGCATGCAGAATTTTTCCAGTACACCCTCATGATGAGAAGGGTAAGTGACTTTAAGGAAGGTAAACCACATGTCAGTGCACAAATTAAAAGCAACCATCTCAGACCAGACGACCTGTTACTCAAGCTGCTTGGTAATGATGAGACCTGCAGAGAAGGCGCCACCAAATACAGAAGTCAGCCAGTAGCACCCCCAAAAACACCGTTTGAACCTGCCAATTCTTTTTCCCTTAAATACACAAAATACCATCTTTCAACATCCGTGGCCCCATATTGATTCAAAACTTCCTTAACTCTGAAGGCTCATAAGGCACCAAATGACAAGGACCTCGATAAACTGAATAATTTTATTATGAGTGGGGTCCCTTCACCCTGAAAACTTTCACTGAAGTCACTCTTCTCGATCTCAAACTGGTGGCCAACGCATGTGAGGTTAAGTCCCGAAACACATGGACTTGATACAGAGCCTCTGACACATCTAAACCACAGCATTAAATTTGTACCAACCATGCTCACACAGAGACCAGGAGTTCACCAGAACACAATACATTTTAAATTGTGGCATACTGATTAAATGCCTTCTCCCCTCTTAAATTCTCGCATCAATATAGGCTGAAGGACCATTTGTCGCAATCATCCCAATGGCTGAAATCAACACATACCCTGAGGAGGTTCCCTCCGTCTGTTAAAGATATTAATGTGCCCGACATTTCATCATACCAGCCTGGCACTCTGACCTCACACAAGTGAGATTTAATGCTGGGCATACAAGATGGGGATGCCCATTAGAGGCACATCACAAAATAACGAAATGGCTAGAAGTCATAGCCCACCATTCTAACCAGCTGGACATAACACCTACTTCACCGTTCACGTTACCAATGCTGAATCTCCCATTGGCTCAAATCTAAATTTCATCTGTGCTTGAAATGATCAGCGACTGGGCTAATCCAGTGACTCCACCATTTCCTAACAGCAATAACTGAACGAAGTACATACCAGTTTTTTTTTTTTATAATTATTATTAAATCACTCAATTAAAATTAAAGTCAACGATGAAATATCGAGAAATGGACAACAGTGAACTTTTTCCGATATTAAAATTAAAGCAAACGATGAATTATTAAATTGAATATTACATCAGGTACATTAAAATTAAAGCAAAGGATTAAAAATTGAAAAGTGATCTGGTACGCCTAAAGTGATCCACCTAAAACAATTGCTCCTAGGGCGAAAAATCCGGAAACGTTCGAATAGATTTCCAGAAAGATGAAAACGATTCCTAACAGGAGTAATGGTGGGAGTATCTTCCGATCAAATAACTGTGAAGTAAAACTCCAGACGCCAACAACGAAATAGACATAATTATGGTAACCCAATATGTGAAGCTAACACATTATTACTATTCAGTTCTTGTAATATATTCGAATATGGAACAATAAAGATTACATTCATAGCACCCAAAATGTAAGTTAGAAGATTGAAGTAATATTGCTTTTTCGTTGTTATATTTATGAGAGCATTATCTAGGGTATTCTATTATTATTTCTATCATACGTTTTGGCACTTTTCCGGGTGCACATTTCACTAACATCGGATGTTTTGATTTATGGCGGCGACTCGACAAACCGAATATTAAAACTTTCGAAATTTGTATCAAATTTTCATAAAAAGACTGCTCATTTAATTTAGCATTATTTTCGTAAAAAAATAAAATATGTAAAAATGTCTAGTATTTTTTGGTGATTTATTCCTTGCGCGCGGTTAACGAAAAATTACATACGTTTATTGTGAACTAATGGATCCATATGTAAGCAGATCCCTGTAATTTCTCTCAGAAAAAGTTCCAATAATTCTAAGCGTATGCAACGAAATATATAGTGCTTGGTGCATGTTACATAAATTGGTCCAAAAATGTTGGGTAGTAAAACTATAAAAATTTGGTCTACATCTTGTAGTATGGTAACATAATATAGCACTGAAAATAAAAAATATTAATTAACTTCCTCATTTAAAAAAAAAAAAAAAATTCTCATTTGACCAGATACAATGTCCACAATTTTTTTATAGCCAATCCTGTGTCTCTCCATATAAAAAAACAAAGTGAAAAATCATAAAATTGATCGTAGGTTTAGTGAACCATTTTTCATTAAGAAAAACCTTGGCACTCAACGTGAACGACACCTTCCCTTCCCAAACTTCCTCACTACGCCATCGAGAGGACTTAGAGCATCGACCAATTAAACGTGCATCAGATCCGCTGCATGATTTGAGAGATAGCATTTTTATTTCAGTAGCTTTCAGAATGCAGATAACAAGCATTCTTGAAAATACTGTGCAAAATCAATTTCTAACTATCATATCTCACTCTTCAGTAGAAGCGAATATAAAGCATGCAAGCATCTTTTACAAAACTGGCTTTTAAAGGTTTTTTTTTTTTTTTTTTCCTACTCGCATTGCATGTCTGAATCAAAACTTCAAAAGCTTTTTCTAACATTTTAAAGCACTCAATTGAACTGAAATTTTCTATACACGATTGTTTTTGGATGACAATACAATATTGATTAAAACTAATTATTTAAAGAATTAAATTTTACGCCTAGTTTCTCACCAAGTCGTCAAATGGTCGCCAAGGTGAAGGAATCATTGTTTAAACTCTCTTTTGCAAACTGGTGACATCTCTGTAAATCCATCTTTTCCTTTGTAATAGAAGCAGGGAAGCATCAACTCATATTCATAACATTCCTCCCATCTTCAAGACAGGCGGATGTTACTTAAAATTTAAGGTATAAAAATTATATTACGTAAAGTGTGAAGTTTGAAAGTAAACTCATTTTTAAAATACTCGTTTTTTACCGATGTTTTATTCATGTTGGAGTACACCATGAGCAGTGAAATTGATCAGGAGGACAACAACCTACACACTTTTTTAGAAAAAAATTAAATTTTTATCCATTTTTAACCACCTGAAACTAGGAATCATTGTCGTATTATCACCATGCTCAAATTAAAAAAGAAATGCTAGCAGTAGTCTAAAGTTTAGAAAAATGTCATCAGTATGTATGTTGTCATAAAGTAACAGTTTTTACAGATTACAAGACACTGGAGTCAATATAGATGAAGTTCTTCACAAAGCAACGGAACGCTTACAAATTATGCCAATGAGAATTCGAAGACATAATTATGAGTTGACATACAAACCTGTTAAAAACATTCCAATTCTAGATATACTCTCTAGAGTTCCTTTTAGAACAGACGTTACAAATAAGTGACAGCATTGATGATATTGTTCACGGTATAAATATTTTGCAAATAAGAGAAACTAGCTTAGAAAAGATTATTTAGCATTCTAATGAAAAAGAAATGATGGCATTAAAAGATGCTGATCTCAACGGTCGGTCTTTGGATAAAAAAAGACAGTTCAATTCAATTACCACCTTATTATGTGATAATTGAATTGAATTACTTTATTATGTGTTAAAGGTAAGCTTGGATTAATAAACGGAGTTGTAGTCAGTGGTGAAATAATAGTTATCCCAAAGAAATTAAGAAAAGAGCTGAAAGAAAAAATACATTTAGAATATCAAGGGACTCTTGCTACAAAAGAACCCCTGAATTTTTATTTTAACTACGAATGTCTTCTGAAATTCGACAATTTATAGGTAATTGCGCCATATGTCTGGCATATAGTGACAAACCACCCCAAGAGCCTCTCAAGTGGCATGATAGTACAGATAGACCCTTAGAAAAAGTAAGAATCGGCTTTTTTTCAGCGAAAGGGCGAACGTTACCAGTAGATTACTTAAGCCAAATTATAAAAGTAAGTTGAAGAGACAGCGTGTTTTTCATACTTTGGAGTTACAATAGATAAAGAAAGATGCATAGTTGAAGAGATAAAAACTAGAATTAGAAAAGCACAACATTCATTCTGAACAATGTATTAATTTTGGCAAGCCTCAAATATAAGCATTAAGCTTTAATTGCATGCATTCCTTGCAACAATATTTGCGGTCCTTCTTTACTGAAGTGAGGCTTAAAAACTCACTAAAACACAAGAACAGAAATTAAATGTCTCTCAAACTAAAAAAAATACACAAGTCATACAAAATTCCAAAAATATACACAAGTCACAACAAACATACGCCAAACCTATACTCTCAAAATTAAAATAAATGATGCTGGACATGGATTGGACATATACTTAAAATGCAATCAAACGCTAACAGAAGAAATGCGCTGACTTGTGCATCAGAAGGAAAAAGAAAGGGAAGAAGAACAAGGGCCACATTATGCCATATGGCCATAGAAGAGAGGAATTTATTTGGATGGCTGAGTTGGGAAAGTGCTTGGGAAGTAACTTTAGACCGAATAAAATGGCGCGCACCTGTTGTAGCCTCTAACACCAGTTTGGTGTGACGAGAATTGATGATGAATTTATATAAGTAGATTTTCTTCCCTAGTACTGCCTCAGATAAAACAGTAATTAACAAGTCAAGACACTATTTTGCCTTTTAAGGAATTACTAATATAATTGTAACAGGTGGTGATACTCAACTTCAATCTAATGAATTCAACCAATTTTATAAAAAACGGGATACTATACACAAATAAACTAGCCCATACAACAGTAAATCGAATGGTCAGACTGAATCAGCTGCGAAAATCGTAAAAAAGATTAGAAAAAGGACTGTAGCTGCAAATGAAGATCCCTATTTAGGATTGTTTTAAATTAAAAGGATACGCCTCTTGATAACATCGGTAAGAGTTCTACTCAGTTATTGTTCGAGAAATGAACAAAATTCATTGTCCCAACCATTATCAAGAAATGAAAGATGCTAAAGAAGAAAAGAAATAAAATTTAACAATGGTATCCAAGATCTGATATACGAATGTTAAAATTAGGGAACAATGTTTTAATGTGTTCGCAATAGAAGGGGCTACCTAGATAACTAAGTATTGTTACAGAAGTTATAAATCTTGAAAGAGTTTGAAGTTACAATCGATGCAGGGAGGAAATATATAAGAAACAGTATGCTTCTTAGAAAACAATGCAGTGAAAAAAGGAGAAAGATCAAGAACCCACAAGGGAGGCGTCTGATGAAGCTTACACTGAAAATCCAAAGGTTGTTGAAACTGGACGGAAAGAGGACGCCACGCGGGACCAAAATTTAGATAGACTTCTGTCATCTCAAATAATGTTCAAGATTAGAGTGTTAAGAAATTTAAATCAGCGAAAATATGTTTATTAAAATAACTCAACACAAATAACTTTGTTATGTGCGATATGTCGTAAAATATAATAAGCTAGTGATGTCATCCGACCTGTTCCATGAGTCTAGTATCAAATTAATTTAATCAAGATCCGAAAGATGAAAGTTGCCTGTCTGACAGGTAAGAGAATTTTACTCACTTTTGAAATGTGAATTCTGGTTCGCACATTTTTTGGTGCCGAAACCCGAGACCATGCTTTTAGGCAATTGCATTAGCGAAGTGAATATTTAGATAATTATCAAACCAATTATATTACCAGATATTTTGATAAATAGCGAATTGAATAAACTTATCTGCGAATCTGAGTAATTTAAATTTGAAAGAATGGATATAGAAATTCTGAAAAAGGCTAAAGAATAGTTAGAAAGACGTCAACTGAAACAATTAAGTCAACAGAAATCAGTTGATACAGTTGGCGAAGCTCATGACAAAGGATACCGATTTGTAGAAATACGATAGTTAAATTTATGTACACTAAAAGAAACTGAAAGAGAAACTCTGAAAAATAGCAGGCAAATAAAGACAACGTTATTACGTGGAAAATACGTACAAATAAAATTATAAGAAGCAAAGAAGACAGAAACAAAACAATCGAGAAAACTAATATTTTTGAGAACATAAAATAACATCGAATCCCTCATTTGCAATTACCTCAGAGAACGATGAAAATATATTAAAATTTAATAATTTTTAATTTCAATTTGAAGAAGCTGCCCACGAAAATCCAAATCTTGGTAAGGTTAAAAAGATGAATTATTTAAAATCGTACCTAACAAATGAGGCAGAGATAGCTATGCGATTAGCCTTAAGCTTAGAAATCTGAAGTTGCATTAAAAGTACTAAGAGAAAGATTGGATCGAAAGGATATTATTATCTATGTGCATAAGCCAAAACTTTTGAATATAAATTCATTGAGAAAATCATTTATTACATCATTGCGCATGCTGTATACAGAATGTGAAATGCATATTAGAAAATAACGTAATAAACCGAAACAGCTATATTTATTATACCCAAATCTATTGAAGGATGTTACCAGAGATTTATCAGTAAAGTTCTTCTATAGAACCCATGCGAAAGGTAAAAACGAAATATCTGAGTTATTAAAATTCTTAAATTAGATGAAATTCACTGTCTTGAACGAAACGAGCGTTTAGAGTTCAATTAGCTGCACGAAAATAAACTAAATTTCATTATTTCGAGAGGCCTAACCAAAAATGCGGAAAAATTAGTAAAAACAAAGTTTATTACAGTGGGAAATTTAAATTTAATTCGAACATTCTATCCAGTTCGGCATTTGTCGTTGATGAGAGTGAAGGAATGAGTGATAATACTTTAATGGTGCAATAGCTAGATGTGGCCATGTAGCAAAACTCACAAGGTAAAGCTGTGATCTAGATATTAGAAAAAATTGAAAAAAATATAAAAATTTGAGGGGGAAAAAAAGAGGGTCGAAAATAGAGAAGGATCGCTAGGGGGAGATCACCCGTGAAGGGGGAGCGAGAAACCCCATGGGAAAGAGAAACATCACTAGGGAGCTATGGGATCTTGATGCCCGTACTTACCTAAAGAAGGCAAGCCTTCAAGTTCCCCTGATATAACTCCCAAGGGTACGGCTATATCCCCAGACACTGGGTACCCATTTTAGTCACCTCTTATGACATGCATGAGCTACAGTGGGACTATTCATTCACACGTGGTCGCCGCATGGATGAGTTTGGCAGCAAGGTCTGAAATGGCTGACACTGATGAAGGAAGAGTGACCAGATGGTTCTAATTGCGAATTTTCTTCATAAGTATCATGTAAAAGAACTGAACCAAATGATGTTTCATACGTTGTTTACGAAGTGCAATATAAAATGGCTTCATTGATGGATTGAACAAGTATAGTAATTTGAAAAAAAAAAAACACATCCTGTTACCAGTTAGGTACCCCAGTTGATCTAGAACACGAGAAATAGAATTAAAAGACTGGAAGAATATGAATGTTAAAAAACTTGATGGTTCTGAAAATATTTTGATAAAATTATTAAGAAATAAATTTTTACCAAAGTACTGTCATGTTTAATACATGCCAAACCAATTCCAAAAACTTCATCGCTTTTAGAATTAAATCCCTTCCCCGACGAAGATGGAATACTTCATGGAGGCGGAAGACTTAAAAAATCAAAATTTATTCACCTGTGAAAAGATCGTATTAATGTGTCTGCAAAACATATAGTTGTTACAGCAAAGAGTTCCATGATGCAATTTCCGAAACCTTGATGAAAATTCATGAAAGGTATTAACTGATAAAGAGAAGACAAAGTGTCAAAAATATATAAAAAGAAACAATTCAATGTGTCACCAACTGTACAAGTCACTGCTCGTATACCAATTGCTCGAATGGAAGATTTACTACCATTTTATGTACTTAGAAAAATTTTTCATTCATCGCTTTATTAAGAGAGGACAATGATGAAGAAAATTACATCATATTATTCACTTGTGGTGTTACTCTAGCTCAATATTTAGAGTTCATTAGCAGTCTGACTATAAAAGCATTTCTCCTTTGGCATCAAAGATTCATCACTCATCGAATTTTGTGTTCAAAAATTTTGACAGACAATGCCAGAACTTTCAGTTGATTGGAAGCTTATGCAAAAACTTGTGAACTATCATTAGTATCCTTCTCCCACAAAATTCAGCAGAGTTGCAATGCAGAGAAAGTTGCATGGTATGTATATACTACAAGAAAATCATTAGATCGGTAAAACTAGCTTTACAAAATTTTTTTAAGAAAAGACTACTTTGTTTAGAGAAGAACTAGATACTTTAAATATTGAAATATAAAGTGTACTTAACTCTTGTCCATTGATTCATGCATTTTCCAAGTTACAGAAGCCTGTTCCTCCAACTTCATCAATTACGTTTTTAAGACACAAAGTAAATAACTTATCCCCAGCCAAGCTTAATTTTAAATCTAATTTAAGTAAGAGGAAAATACTAATTAAAATTTTAACTATTGTGAAAGATTGATTAATATTTTCGAATAAACGGAAAAATAATTTTTTCAATGTTGAGATCTGTTCATTGCATCAAACCTACTGGTAAAATTACTTAATTCAAAATTAATGGTATTGTAATTAATGATGATAGGCTTCCTATGCATTTTTGGAATATAGGGAAATGCATTTTTTCTAGCAGAGATGGAAAGTTAAGGTCTTGTGAAATCAAGCCAAAAACATTTGTGAGCAGTTATAATGTAATCTTCAGATTAATGACTGAATGTTGATTTATATGATTATTAACATTGATTTTGTAACAGGATTTAAGATTTGTGTAAAGAGTGGCAATATAACTGAAATTCGTAAATTATTAATGTTCAGTTTGCAATATTTGTAATTTGATTATTTGAATATTATACATGTTATAATTATTGAGCCCAAGATCAAATATGCTTTTGTGATGCTCAGAGAATGACCATGGTAGAATGTTATTAAATTCACAAAAAATTATTATACTCTTCATAATTTGCAATGTGACATCATAAAATAAAATAAGTGATGTCCTCAAGTTCGTTCCATGAATCAAGTTTGGACTCAATTTAGTCAAGAATTGAAAGATGAAAGCCATCTGTCTGACAAGTAAGCAAATTGTTCTTATTTGTGAATAAGTGTGAATCATTTTTAATTCAAACAGATGCACCAACGAACGAGTCCTCGCCATATCACACATGCTCAGGAAGACTTAAATTTACAACTTGAAAAACTTAACCTATAATTTTATTGAACCATATTCGTTATGTCTCTTTTCTTCAATTAAATGTTTATCTTTAAGCTTTGTTAAATGGAAGATGTTAAGTGAAAATTATATGACAACACTTACAACTTGTAATATATGTACATTAGTTCTAGCAATATTCAATATAATTATAATGTAAATAAAGAATGAATTGAGAAGATACTCTGTTGTCTTAGTTAATAATTAATTATCTAAGAAATATAGAGGTAATGGTGCAAATTTTAGTGAAATCACTTTTGATGGTGATCAACTTTCTTCTCAAGCCACAAAACAAATAAGTTTTTAATACATATTACATTGTGACAAATTTAAGACAATAATAAATAAATGATGGAATTCATTTCTTGACTTGTAATCTAAGCACTTTCATACATTCAATACTAATGAACTATTAAACAAATTTAAAACGAATAAAAATAAAATCAAAAGCATTATCAGAAAAAAAAAGAACATATAAGGAATACTTGAAAAAATATTTTTAATACATACATAATATCAAATAATTCTTACAGCTAGGAATAAAATTACTAATGGAATAAAATTCTCAAACAGTGTCAAACAAACTAAAAATAACATATAATACAGAGGATCAAGTCAAATGAATTCCAATAAAAAATAGAGACAAAATGTCACTGACAGGTTCTCATGGATATGTATCATGTATAACATTATTTTCATATGAGCAAATATATTTCTAGGTTAAAATAGATGAATGTGGTTAAGGGAATTATTAAAAAGAAAATATTTCCCAAACAATATATAAAAAAGAATTTATATTTTGCTAAAACTATATTACAAATAATTCTGAATAATGAATAAAATACATCCTCTTAGAAATTAAAATAACAAACATAATAAATTACAAAATAATCCATTTTCTCATGAGAAAATGCACCTGAATGACAATGCAATGAACACATAAAATCACAGAGATTCCTTAGAGGCTGGACAGAGAAGAGAGTTGAGAATGAGATTATTTAGGACTACAGATGTCGGGCAGGACAGAAAAGGGGAAAGAGAAATTGGGGTCAGGTTCAGAACGAATTCTTTCCAAGGCTAGAATTGCAGAAAGAGAAAGGTTAGCCTCAGAGGCTGGACTTGCGTGGAGGACCTGAGGCGGGTGATGAATCAAAGCTGCCACGAATGGAGGCCTGTAAGGCGATGGGTGTCAGCCATTCACGTGGTAGGCACTGTTGCAGGAAAGGAATGCATGAGCTGAAGTATGCTAGGCGGTTCACCCAAGAAGGGATCTCTGAGCCACACAGTATCTGTAAAGATAAAGTTCATGAGAGACACTTCATGAAAAGTTACTTTTTTCAATATGCAGGATTCTGTTTAATCCAACCTCAGATGACTTGATTCCCATTTAGTCTAACTATACTCTTATTGTGGTGAATGTTTAAAATAAAGTATCTGATCACTGCTCTACTTATCCCAATGATGTCAGTCAATAGGGCATTGGACAGTGACATGTGTATTACATATAAGTATTGCATTGTACAAATGACTCTTGTAAAACTCGATTTCCATGTGCTACTGTGTAGAGCATATTCTATCAAATTATGGCAAAATGTAATGTAAACATGTCAAAGTGTCTTTATCAGATATGAAAATATTACGTTTGTACTAATATTGCAGTACAGTACAAATATTGCAATACTTTTGGTTGAAATTACAATTTAACCTTTTTTGTAATTAAATGTTTTCCTCTGCTAATCTGACCATGCTCTCAGTCCCTTTGTTGACAAATTAGCTGGGCTCTACTGTACCAATTTTAATGTTAAATCATTCTCAGTGACATGTAAGGACAGCATACAATATGCTTTAAAAATCTAACAGCTTTTCAAGATAAAAACAAAGACAAAAAAAAAAAAAAAAAAAAAAACTAAGGGGAAATGGAGGAATTCTGCAAAGAAAACTTAGTGTTAATGGAATTGTGGCTCATGTAATAATACTTTCAAATGAAATTTATTGATCTCATAGCACAAAATTGCCAACATTTTATCATATACATGCACAAATACCCATTTGTTTAGAAGTTGAAAAGAATACACTTTTAATAGAACAATACAGGCAGACACAAAGAATGAAATGATGGTAATTTTGCAAAATCTCTTGGATAATTGGGAATTTCTTTTCGTAAAATCACTGAATACTCTGTTTGGATCTACAATGGCTGCTTTTAAAAACACTTTTTGCTATTTTAATATTTTTCATAAATCATAAATTCACTAATCTTAAGAGAAACACACATACTAGTAGTTTATTAGCATTTTATGCACCAAGAAGTAAGAACAGCCAGAAACTTTTAAATTATTTTCAGAACTCATAAAATACTTCTCTTCAATTAAACAACATGAAACAAAAAAAAAAAAAAACAAAAACAAAAACAAAAAATCCATATTCATTTTGAAATTTCATTTTTTGAATTTTGTAAAAGCGAAATCCAACAAAATGTCTTGAAATAAAACTATATGAAATAATAAAAAAGAATATTATATACTTTTTAATAAGAAACAAAATAAGCATTTAGAAAACTGTAATTAAAATACTTCCTCAAAATATAAAAGATTTCATATCAATGTAAGAGTAAATAAAACACAAAAAGAATCCATATTGAACATGTCTAATAAATAAAGAAAACTCAGAAATAATCAAAACAAAAAAGAAAACTGTACCTTAGTGAAGCTCTCTGAAAAGTTATTGCAGTTTTTGCTCATTAGATGATAACAATCCCCTTTAAATTCTTTTCCTAGTTCTTCGACTACACGCCGAACTTCAGGCTCAGTGAAATCTGTGTACCCAATAAGCACTGCTTCCCTTAAAAAAAAAAATGAAATTTTATTTGATTTATAAAAATTAATATATTTAACAAGCTAATACAATGTATGCAAAAGCTCTGATTACCATTTGTTTACTATACAGATAAAAATTTTACATTAACCACTTAACAGACCAATTCCTTTTATGACATAAAATTGCAAATTTATTGGTTAAATTTTGAAATATTTTACAAAATACATAGGTAAATTGCCAAGATTACACCATTTGTATTAGTGAATGAAAATCTCAGGGGAAAAGGCACTGGGCTCTAGATAATCAGTGCATAAGGAGATGTGCTCTTTGAGTAATACTCAGGATAAATTATCAAGTGGTAAATCAATGTTTAACTCAATTTTTTTTTTTTTAGAAAAAAAAGAGTTAATAAAATGAACCTGAATCTGAAATGGTCTCCCAAATCAGCGGCATCTCTTGGGTGGATCTCGAAAATTCCAGAAAAGTTGAAAGGGTGACCTCCATATGCATATTCTGAAATTCAAAATTGAGCAATACAGTATTGAAATAACAACAGCATACTTTTCATTAATTTTTGCAACAAATAATTAATCAGTTTCATGTATCATATCTACAATTGCTCACAATCTAAATTATTCATATAGAAAAAACATAACTATTTTGAAATTAAAAAGATAATACTTTTAAAATATTTAAAAATTATTGTGAGGAAATTGTGATACAGAAATAATTTAAAGACTCATAATTTATTTAAATACATTGAAAATATAATCCCTTTAAAGATTATAAATTAGACATTTCAAGAATAATTTCTATGAATAAGTTTAAGAGTGATAATTTGTAATTATAAATATTCTGTATTTTCTATATTAATGATTTTCTTAGAAATATTTTAATTTAAACAGTAATACTTAATGTAATTAATACTTTTCTACATGCAGATTCAGGGAATATGTTAATACTTTTATCAGAAATTTTAATTTGTACTTTGAAAAATTATAAATTTGAATGTAATACTTCCAAGATAATTTTACATAGCAGTTTTTAAAATGCTAGAGTAACATCTTGTTTTGAAAGTGAGTTACAAATATCAGGATGGAAGATGGAAAGTTTAGCTTTTAAATTAATATGAAGAAAAAAAAGTTTGTCAAATAAACTTCTAAATCTTTTTTGAAAATTGGATAAAACTGCTCAAACATTAGTATCAGAAAGTACTAAAATTCTGCATGGATTACTTTTTAAAATAGCTTTTTTAAGGTAATATCACTAATTTGAAGACAGTTAAGCCTTTGCCTATAAGATATTATTATTATGAATGTCTTAACCCTCTTTGTATGTTTTCTTTTTCTTTTTCAAAAACTCTCTTTACTAAATATACAGTGAATAATAAAATTACAAAACTGATGAAAAAAGTAATTCTATGCTTTTAGAATTATAATTATTTTGTGAAAGATTTAAAAACACAAAATAGATCTTTGACAGGAGCTCTATATCAAAAGTTCCTTAATATAAAGACTGGTGTATAATCTTTTAATAAGATAACTTTTTATTTCTATTTCATACATAACCATTTGATTGGATTTGAATATATTGAAACTGTATTGAAAAAATTTTGTATTGGAATTATATTGAAAAAAATAACAAATTTGACAACTACAACTTTCATCATTGGAACAAATCATGTCGGTATTTAATAGCATTTGTCTGATCGCGAGTGTAAAAAAAAAATATCTTTACATCAAAGATTAAAAATTCCATTAATTGAACATCATAAGTACATTTATGGAAATTTAAAATAATATCATTTTGGAACTGGCATCACTGTAAAATATTAGAAAACTTACCAGTACCATATACTTCAACACCAGAATGAAAAACACCAATGCCTAGAGGAGATGTGTAATCATTAATCCAATACTGAAAAATAAAAATATATTAAATAAAGGGACAAATTGGAGACAAATGGAAATTCTAAAAGATTTGTAGGCAATATTTTAAGAAAATGCTGAAGAATATGCCTTTTTTAGCAAAACTGCATTTTTTTTTTTCAAATAATTCTACATTCGCAATCATTTCTAGAGGTCATACATGTTTTCTTTACATTATTATTCATCAGTAATATTAAAACACAAGATATATAACAAAAAAAACTGACAACTTCAACACATTTTTTTATCAGAATTATATATTTAACAACAAACATTAATATCATATTAATAACTAAGAATATAAAGCTTATAAAATTTTTAAAGTTAATGGAGCTTCACAATAAAATAATTTCACACATTCTTGACAAGCCAAAGTAGTATGGATTTTGACTTATTCTAAAGTTTTTGACATAATATTAGATACTTTACTTCAACCAATAATTTTATGCCAAACATTTTTAATTATTTTTTGTTCCCCTTTATTAAGTTTCTCTTAATAGTTACATTTTAGGATTGGATTATTATGAACAGATAGCTAATTCGAATTGACACTGTTATAACTTGTAAGAAAAGTCTAACCAAAGTTGTAACACTTAACTTTCAAGAAATGAGTAAAAAAAAAATAAATAAATAAAGCACCTAGGAGTAAAGATTAACTATTAAAGAAAAAGGTCTTTTTTTCCCCCTACCACGAAAGTTTAATTACTTTATAAATAATTCGAAAACTTTTAATAAAAACATATTTCACAACGATAAAGCTGATTTAAGTGATCGCACATTTTATTTTTATACGCAATAATACAGAAATTGTAAAATAAATTAATTACTCTAGTAAAATAGATTATGTTTTTTAATTTTCAGCCACAATGAATACTGCATAAATATTTATATAAATAAATACTCATATTAAATTTCACATTTCAATGTGTGACAATTTAAAACGATTATTAAATATATGTGCATGTTACACCAATTATCTTTTTCTACATATACATAAATTTCTCATGGAATGTTTCTGTCTGAAATATTCTATAGTTATTAGAATATTGTTCCTTTTAAATAAGTTTTTCTTCTATAGTACTTCGTTCCAAAATTATTTAATACATTTCATATAATTTTAACCAAGTTCTACAAATATAAGTTCAAAAACTTACCATATCGTAGACATTTAAAATGACCGGCTCACGTGCCATATTAAAATATTATCCTTTAAAAGGCCAACAGTTTGTGATAGGTTAAAAGCAAAGTCATTCTAAATTAAAATTTAACTTTCGCTAGCTCTACATCCTTCAAGTTAACAACAAAGAAAAAATATCCTGTAAAATAAAGTGAAAATTACCTAACTACTATGCCATAGAAGGAAACAAAATTAAATTATAGCAACCATAAATTGTAAAAACAACGATTTCACGACTGATTTACACAGAACAAGGAAAGAAACAAAAACAAGGAAGCAGCTGATAAACACGCCAGATTTCAAACTGGAACTATTTAAATCTATCCGCAAGCCCTTCAATACCTGTACTCAAATGTCTAATATTAAGGCGACCAATCGTCCTCTTTTAGTACTTCTATATAGTACTTCTTTATAGTATAGTACTTCTTTTGTAGGTTCTGTCCTTCCTCGGAAAGCGTCATCCTACCTGTTCTTCTGTTCGATATTTCAAAACGAATAAGTTAAGACTTCAGTCTACCGGCCATTTAGATCTCGCCAGCTTAATGATAATCCTCTGGAATTTCGACTTGAGTTCTCCCATCTTTACTACTTGATCTATTTGAATGCAACAAAGTTCATCTGAAAGAGAAAAAAAATAATGAATGCTTCTGTGGAATTACTTTTATCTTCCGATTATTAAAAATGTTTTTTAAAGACCGGAAAACTCATAAGAGAATAATTAAAATAAGAATAAAAATATTTTTAAGAATCGGGGGGAAAAAGTAATTCCACAGAAGCATTCATTATTTTTCGCTCTTTCAGATGCACTTTATTTCATTTAAATAGATCAAATAGTAAAGTTATGGGAATTAAAGTCGAAATTCCATAGGATTAATATTATGTTCACAAAATCACAATGGCGGGTAGTTGGGAGTCTTAATCTCTGTATTCAGAGATTCTATGCCGAGCTGTTACGCGTCGTGTGACGGTACAGTTCGGAAAATCGCAATTATGAAACGCAGGGCATAAGAGAATTTCACTTTTGCGCAATTTT
This sequence comes from Nephila pilipes, assembly GCA_019974015.1. Lineage (NCBI taxonomy): Eukaryota > Metazoa > Arthropoda > Arachnida > Araneae > Nephilidae > Nephila > Nephila pilipes. Next base: position 426,147 of record BMAW01112533.1, read on the forward strand.
TTTTCCACCATTACCTTTATATTATATACTTTGTGTTTACTTCTAAGGGAAATACAGAATTTTTTCCGTCAGTGAATATTATACTCAGGTAAGTAAAATTCATGTATTATTAATTTATTAATTCAATTTTATACAATCCTGTTTCCAACACAAGTGTAAAATAATTTAAATATAGATTTAGTAAAGTTTCTTCTCTTTTATTATTTAAGTTTTAGTTTTAATTGCTATTTTTATTTATTCATAATGTGCTCGTATCTTTCATGTAGCACTAATTATTAATATAATTTAAGGGATGGAAAAATCATGAAAGAGGAAATATGTAATTTCTACGATCAATTGGAAAAGAAATTTCCATTCCTCATATCAAACAGAGACACCATTATTTTCTGCAATATTTGCAGAGGAGAATTTTGTATTTCAGTTGGAGGCAGAGCAGCTATAATGAAACACTTGAATACCCACAAATATAATCAATCATTAGATGCATCAGCTTCTAATAGTAAAGTAAAAAATTTTCTTAAAACTTCTGATTGTCTTTAAGATGAAAAGCAGTTAACTGTAATGGAAGGAACATTTTCCTTTCATACCATTATTCTCAAAGTTTTCGTAGTATGGATTGTATAAATTAGTGAAAAAATTTTTTACAATGCTAAATTTTCATGGGCCAGGACAAAATGTGAGGCTATTATTAAATCAGTGTTTTAAAATTACTGTGGTAAAATACTTGCAGAAGATTTGAAAAATGCAACATTTGTAATAGTTTTATCTGATGCATCAAATCGTAATGACACCAAATTGTATCCAATACGAATAGTATTATAATTTTATCAAGGGCATTTAAGTAAATATTGTAAATTTAGAATCCATTGAGAGCGAAACTGCTGAGATTTCATCAAACCACCTGTACAGAGTAATAAATGAACACAATTTAAAATCTAAAGTTTTTACACTTTAGCTGATAATACAAACATAAATGTTGGTGGTAAAAGACACGAAGAAGTGAATTATGGCTATGTAAAATTACAAGATTTACTCCAAAAGAAAATGCTAGGAATAGATTGTAATGCTCATATTTTGTCAAATGTAATCAACACAGCGTCTTATGCTATGCCAATTGTTGTAGAAGTAATAATTACGACAATTTATTTGAATTTTAGTCGTTTTATTGTTCGTGTGACTACTTTAAAACAATTTTGTGAAGACTCAAATGTTGAATACAAAAAACTTTTAGGATATTCACAAGTTAGATGGCCCTCTCTAGCACCTGCTAAAGAGCGTGTTTCACAATTATTTGAGCTTCTGCGTTCATAATTTTCAAGTTTAGACAAATGTCCAGACATTCTGAAATATTTTTTCAATTATGAATTATCGGATATATTAATATATTTTGTACATAATCAGGGACCTATTTTCCACAAAGTGATTCAAAAGATTAAATGTGAAGATATTTCAGTTATAGAATTATTTTACTCATAGAACATATTTTAGCTGTAGAATTATTTCACTCATAGAACATATTTCAGCTATAGAATTATTTCCCACATAGAACATATTTCAGCTATAGAATTATTTCATAGATAGAACATATTTCATAGAATATAGAACCTATTCATATAGAACATATTTCAGCAATATATACTCTTATTTTGAAAGATTTTGTCCTTCAATATAAATTACAATATAAAGAAAAATTTATTCCTTTAATAATAAAAAGCAAATTGTCAAACTTAAAGGAATCAAATCCGGGCATAATGGAAAAGTTTACCGAATAAGTACAGAATCCTTACCAAACATGTTTCCAATATGTCGGAGAATAATCTGAAACAAATATCACAAGAAGAAGCAGTGTTCAATGGTGTTTTTGACTTCATCTCAAGTAAATTGGGCAGATATTGATAATTGTGTTCAGTTTTTATCGAAAGAAATGCCTGATATTAAAATTGATAACAATTGTCTGTTTGGAGAAATTAGAAGACCGAATATATACTTAAATTCTGATAAATTAGAACAATAGGAAAGTCAACAAGGAAGTTGATAAAAGAGGGATGGAAATATTTAATCATTTCAAAAATATACATATTCCATATGAAAATTTAGTTATTCTTGTTTAATTTTCTTTGTGCTATCCTGGAACTAATGCAGCTGTTGAAAGAGTTTTTCCATTTGGTTAATGATTTTTGGACAAGTGAGAAATCAAGACGGAATGTTGATACTCTAGCTGCAGCACTTACCGTAAAATTCAACGTGAAGAATATTTCTTGCTCCGAAATTTCCAATATATTGTTAAAAAATGTTATATTGACAAAAATATTCATTCAATGGAAAAATGCTCATTTAATTGAAAAATTAAAATGGATGTAAGCATAATTAGTGTATCTTGTTTGAATTAATAATATGTTTCATTTGTTTACGTTGTATTTTTTTCTTAAATTTTTTCATCCTCCTTTTCATTGTAAAAAAATTGACAACATTACCAGTATGTGACACACAAGTTTGTAGTCTGTGACTTCTGTATCCAAACCTCAACCAGCAAAAAAATCGAATTTTCAAAACCGAATTCTATCTTTACAAATATGACCACATTCCGACTGTCTGGGATCGGGCGAATCTGATGAATAATAACTCCATTTCCTACAATACATACATTTATGAAACAGCAGACTTTTTTTTTTATCTCTTGCAAATATAATCGGAGACATAATAAATGCTGATAATATTCATGAGGTTACTCAAGGCATTACAAAAATAAAATTTGGATGCTCTAATTCCTTCATTAAAAGAGTTTTTAATAAACCAAAAACCTTAACAAATCTTGGTGGAATGAAGATTGAAGAGAAGCGCATAAAAATAAGAGGAGATCTGAAATATTTTTAAATGATATTCTACCCTTACAAATTTTATTTTGTAGAAGCAATACAAAACCATTTTTAGAAAAATTCAATGACGCAGCCACAAAGAATCTTAGACAAATTATGTTGAAAATGTAAATAACAGTATAACTGGTAAACAGTTTATGGAACAGAGTAGAACGCATTTCGGGAGTTTTTATTAACAGACAAATTCCAATTTTGTAAGATAATCATCAAATTAGAAGCTGAAAATAACAAACTAGAAAATTCTAAAGAAATGGAAACACAATAGCTTTAACCCTTTCTCGTATTTCGAGTGCAGAAAATGATTACGAGAATTTCAAAAACAAAACAAAAAAAAATATAGTTGAAATAAAAATTTTCTTATCATCAAACATACTTTTAATTATATAATATTAATATTACTTTTCAAGAATTAGAAATTGCTCTTTCTCACGCTCAAAGTTTCTTTCCGTGACCAAATATTATCACATACTAACTCGTAAAATATTTATCATACAATTGATTAGTAAATCTTTTAAAAATTTACAATAGAATCAGAGGTAGTATCATTTTCCTAATTCTTGGAAACGTGTCATCATTATTCTAATTTTAAAACCAAAGATCCTACACATTATCGACCCATAGCCATCACGAGTTGGCTGTGCAAAATTCTAGAAAAAATAATGAACGTTAGATTCACTTGCGATTTGGAAAAAAGCGCTGCTTTTTTCTTTCTTTCTATTCCAAGGCGGCTTCCGACGAAACAGATCTACTGTGGATAACCTATTCGCTTTGGAGACTCAAATAAAATATGTTTTTCTACAGAACAAGCACTTTGTTTCTGTATTCTTTGATATTGAAAAGGCTTATGATCGCACCTGGGGATATGGTATTCTGAGGGATTTGTACGACTATGACTTAAGAGGTAAATTGTCAACTTTTGTTCAAATATTTTTAGAACATCGATTTCTTAATTTTAAAGAAGGCTCGACTTTATCGGACGTTTTTACACAAGAAGGGCTCCACGGGAAGTGTTTTTATTGTTACACTTTTTACAGTAAAAAATAATAATATCGTTTCGAATACCTCACCTACCGTAAAAACTTTTTTGTTCCTGGACGAACTGAAAATTTCATTTATGGGAAAGAAAATGAACAACAAAGAAGGACAACTTCAACAGGATAGAAATAAAATCAGGAATTGGGCAAATGAAAACTGTTTCTATTTCTGTGACAAAAACTGTTTGCGTGAATTTCTGCAGATAAAAGAGAATTTATCCTGATACAGAAATTTTCCGTAACAATATTTTGAACGTTGTAGATGAAATACATTTTAGAGCTTATATTTGATAAAAAAGCTAACATTTCGCTCACATATCTTACAATTTTGCAAAGAGATGTGAAAAATCTATGAATACATTAAAAGTTTTAGCACACACATCATGGGACTTTAGACATAGCCCTAATTAGAGAATTCTTCGCTTTCTTCTGACCATAACCTAGTTATGCTTACTTTCAATTTTCATTTCACAAAAACAAAAACTCACAAACATTATAAGACACACTGGTCAGATTTCTCCAAATACATAAATAATAACACTAATTGCCTTGATTACATTAACATAAGCTCTCCACCTCAACTCGAAAATAAAATTACAGATCTAACTGACTCAATTCTAAACGCTTATAAACAAGCCTCATCACCCATCAAAAACAATAACTCAACCTACACTCCCAATAATATCAAAAACCTCATCACACAAAAGAACAAAATTAGAAAATTATACCAAAGAACTCTCGACCCATGCATCAAAAATCAACTAAACAGAATTTCAGCTGATATTAAAAAAGAAGTACAAAAGTTTAAACAAGAAAACTGGAACTTTAGACTTCAAGCCTTCAATACACAGGACAACTCTGTATGGAAAACAACCAACATTTTCAAAAAGAAAAAACCAAACATACCCCTCCTCAACTCAAATAAAGGCACAGCAGTAACTGATCTAAAAAAAGCGAATTTTCTTTCAGATGCCCTGGCCACCAACTTCCTTGAAAGCCCTAGACCAACTAACTTTGAAACTAACATAGATAACCAAGTAAACAACAAAATTAATGAATTCTTCCTTTTCAATACTAACAATTTCATCAAACCAGCCTGCCCGGATGAAATCATCGACTACATCAAAAAAGTAAATCCAAAAAAGGCACCTGGAAAAGATGGAATTACTAACAAAATGTTAAAAAACCTACCACTAAAAATTATCTTCATTCTCACATACCTCATTAATAAAATTTTAATTCTCAAACACTTTCTTAACTCCTGGAAAACTTCCATTTTTTTCCCATTCTAAAACCTGGAAAAAACTCTAACTCACCAGACAGTTACAGACCCATTTCACTACTCTCCACCCTCAGCAAATTAACAGAATCAATTATACTCAACAGATTATAAGAATACATAAACACCAATAACTTTATAAATCCTAATCAATATGGCTTTGTTAAGCAACTCTCTACAATACACCCACTACTTAAACTGACAGAAACTATAGCCTCAGGCCTTGAAAAACGTCAATCCACAGGTGTCATTTTCCTAGATATTCAAAAAGCTTTTGACAGAGTTTGGATTGACGGCCTAATTTACAAGTTAATCACAAACAACTTCCCACCACCATCCAAATTCTCCTACAACATCTATACAAAATCTAGCAGAAGAAGCAAGCTTCCCACATTGGTTTCCCACCCACTCCTCCCGCACTCCTTCACAACCAATCACGTAAAAGAAACCAGCCCAGCTAACTTCAATAACTCCAGTAGTCTCACAGTTCCCAGCAAGACACGGGTTGAAAGGCGGCTACGCCACCTTGGTACCCGTAGAGCTTTCAACAGCTTCACGGGACTTTGATTACGCTTGTTTGTTAAGTTTATACCATGCACTCGTACGATAGAACCAAGACCATGATTGTGTTATGCATGATTCAGTCAGGAAATCAATTTTATCTAAAATGAACACTGTTCATTGCACAGCACTCAGACAGTTATAAGAAACTTTTAATCCAATACACATTTTCAGGCACATATGGGTAATATAATGTTTGGACCTTTTGTCCAGATAGGAAGAATTAAACAGGGTAGCATACTAAGTTTTACTCTGTTTTCAGAAAAGAAAAAAACATTTTAAAACATCTGCCTCCCTCTGTTCAAGGTAGCTTGCATGTGGATGACCTTCAGCTCTCACGCAAAGTGTATACGGTACGTTGAAAGACAGTTGACAAATTATACTACAACGTATCATCAATTGGACTGGGAAAAATGGTTTTAGTTTCTCACCCGACAAAACCTCTTGTGTTCTTTTCTCTGTACCTTACGTGGGATGTATCTAGATTCTGAACTTTTTCTAGGCCCGTCCCGAACAAGGATTGTAGTTTAAAATTTGTATTTTATTCTACAAATATTGCACTTTATTAATGCTTTTAGGAGTCTGTTATTGCAAGAAGAGATCAATTTTTACAGGTGCTTCACACAAATCTCATGTACGTACGAAGTGTGGAAATGCTATTAAACACTACTCGAGGTATAAAGAAAACATCTATGCTTCCCGTATACCAGGTTGTTATCCTATCACGTATGGTCTATACTTGTGCTGTACATGGCTCTGCTCGTGACTCTTGCCCTACAGAAACGTAGCCAGTGCGTCATTCTGAACACAGAATTTGTTCTGGTGCTTTTAGAGACACCCTGATACAAATTCTTTATGTGGAATTCTGTGAACCATCCCTCCATCACAATCTTCAACAGTTGTAATTAATTTTATATTGCCTCGTCATCATTCTTACGTTGATCATCCATTACATCCTTTATGTGTAACAGAGAGTATGATCGCCTCTACATTAATCATTCTTCAAGCATCCCACACTTCGGACTGCAAGTTCAAAGAATGCTTTCAAAAACCTAAAAATTAACCTGCTATTTAGGATGTCAGTTTTTCTAATCAGTAATTTCTTCACTGTATTCCCTCGGAGGACTTTAAATATTTCTTCTATAAGGCCTTTCAAAGGCTTCTATAAGGCCTTTAAAGACAAATAACGATTTTCGAAATTATAATAAATTCTTTGATGAGCACCATTCCCATGCTTCGAGCTATTGGGGTATTTATTTACGTCATTGTAGTCTGGAAAGAACGACATAATACATATATGCATATGCCCACGGCAAACATAAATGTAGTAACAGGATTCATGACTCTTGTCCAATTTCTTAACTTTTTTATTATTATTATTTTTTTTTTTTATATTTTTTCCACATTCTGATTTTATGACTTTTTTACATAGATTTCTCTAAATCCTTGAAATTAATACGGAAGAGAAAACACCTTTCTGATTGTTTTGGGTTCTGATTCATTTTTCTTCTGCATATCAACTACTGTTTACCTATTAAGGAACTTACGTCAACAAAACTCAACCAATCAACCTGAATCCTGCCTGATAGTTTAGGATACTTTATTAAAATTTTATTTTTAGGTTTGAATTTTCAATACTCATAATACACTTTTTTAAGAGCGCATTTACGATTTGTCATGCACAAGGAACTCAATTTTTTTTCGAGTTCAATTAATGTATCGGTTGCATTCAAATGACGCAGTTTACAATATTTCTTTCACCCTAAAAATTCAGTGTATCTACACAGATTAGGAAGAATCCAAGGACATTTTTCATAATTTAAATAAAAGTGTTCAATTTGCTAATAAAACAAATAAATCTACTCTAAATTATTGGATTCAACCCACTCAACTTCCGATTTGATTTTTAAGAGGGGGAGGTGACAGCTCACATGTCACCTTCGTCAATTGACCGAGGTTCAAATATACGAGGTCCATTGCCAATAGCGCTCTTGTTGCTTCTAAGGAGACATTAATAAAACCAAACCAATCTAATTTGATTCTATTTTGTGGATTTTGTTTTTAACAAATCGCGGTCTTCTTTGAATTCTGTCTTTTGTACAAAGCGTATCCAATGTTTTTCTGAATTTAGGAGCCAGTAGCGTCTCTTTTCAATAATGACGATAGCAGTTAAAATGCCTTAATAATCAATCCGAGAAAGAATCATCTTTTTGCCTAGTTGTGGAGAGCACTACAAAACAAAACATGAATATTTTTCTCCAACCAACAGATTGAAGATTCGAATCAATACCGTAACTTAAAGTAAATCGATATCCTTCCCACATCACTAAGTCGAAAAATATCTTTCAAATTGACAAGAGAAAACAACATTCTCCAAAATGGTGACTCATGACATGAACACTAGAAGGGGAAACCATTAGTTCTAACACAGCCAAGAACTAATGGTTGCCCGCATCACCCACGCAAAACCTTTGTGTATTTAACTAAGCCAATTACTTAAATACTAATATACCGCCGAATGCATACGCATCAAATAGACTCGCCATCTTAACGAGAGAGAGCCCATGACGTCAAAGGAAACTTTCCAAACGTTACTCAGTATAACAAAGAGGGTAAATATATCTGTGGTAGAAAAACCTGGAAAAGGACCTTTTAAGAATATCGTTCAGAAAAACCTCTTTCAGATCATCACGACGACACTGGATGGGAAGTTTGTGGCGTCACTCTTTAACAAAGACGATAGAGGTTAGAATGCTTTAATAACTAATCTGAGTGGGAATCTCTTTTGTCCTGGTTGGTAAGAACACTTTAAAACAAGACAAGTTTTATTCAGATCTACAGAACAAGGATTCGAATGGACGAATGGATTAAAATTCGAGAGCAAAATTTGAACTGGAAAGACATACGTACATATGAACATAGCAAGTTAAATAAAAGCTTGAAAAAATGTTCATTCATTCCATGCGTTAATTTGCCCACTGGATTACATTTTTTAACGTAGTGCTCATTTCTATCATTTATTTCAAACATTATCATTCAGTTTTCGGCGTAGGATGCGGTGACCACACTTAGCAAATTCGTTAGTGGTCCCTCTTACATCCGGACAAGGTCCTCATTGAAGACATCTGGACTCGTGAGAATGGTCAAACAACATTTTTGTTTCTCATGCACTTTGACCTTATAGAATCCTGGGAACCAAGAACATCCCCACATTAGGTGTCCAGTTTAGCAGGTGTTAATTCCTGCCCTGGTTGAAGTGCTGAGGACCAATAACTAGTTTATTACTTTCTGCTATCCAACCAAAACAAAGGTTTATGTCCTGTGGTTTTGGAAAAGGCGTGGTAATTTCCATTCAATCAAAAATTTCCGAAGAGAAGGGGCAATCAGTGTTCACTAAACGTTCAACTAGAACGCCGTATCCGAGGGCATAGCTATACTTTTTTAGCGTGCGATGCGCACTCAAAGTGCTACATTTGAATTGCAACTGCAAATACGACAAGCACTTTACTTTGTTATATCAACCTTAGTATCTTGAATTAAATTGTAATAAAAAATTGTACAAATAGGTATCTAGGTATCATATCTTTTTTTTCATTCTAACTCAACGAACCCTCCAAAAGTGATTGTATTACAGGGTGAAGAGGCGGCTAATAAATCAAACCAACCATAAATCAAATTTTCTTTTACTTTCGAAAAAGTTTCTTCCTTTCTTTTTTCTTTTTCGACATTAAGAAAGTAAACTTTTTAATTTTAAGTTCATTTGATTAGAAAAGGAGTGATATTATTACAGGGTGAAGAGGCAGCTAATATCAGTGGTATTGTTGAGGAAATTAAAATTTTGATAATTCTTCAATGAATTTGTCTCTGAGCGGAGCATCCAAAGGGCGCCAAATTAATGTCACGAAATTCAGAATGAAATGTTTTCCGTATTTAAATGCTCTGAAAAGTAAATAAAAGACGTTCGCACGCTTTGTCCATCATTCCATTAGTATGAGGAAATATTTTTTCTCTTTCTGATTTCGAAACACGTATTAGTTTTGCAAACCCAATAGAATATACAAGGGCTGTTTTTTTTTCAACCTCCGATTGGCTATAATAAAAAGACGGGTAAATATAAAAAATAATTTTATTACCAAAAGTAATGTACAACAAATGTTACTTTTCTACATAATAACCTTGACTATTGAGGCATTTGTTATATCTGTGAACAAGCTTTGCAATACCCTTTTTATAAAATGTTGCCGCCAATGAATTGAGGTGAGTTGTGACCGTTTCTTTGAGCTCCTGGTCAGTTTGGAAGCGTTGCCCCTCAAGCCACTTCTTCAATTCAGGAAAAAGATGAAAGTCACTTTGCTCTAGGTCGGGGCCATATGATGGATGTCTGAAAATGTCCCATTTAAATTACTCAAGAAGCAGTTTAGCCATCTTCAAACTTTCGACACCATCTCTCATAAAGCTGTCTCCATACTTATTGTGACTTGACTTATTCTTCAATGAATTTCCGCTGCACTAACCCTTTCTGCCTGCAAGAAACGAATAACACTTCGAAATTCCCACTTGGCGGGAGAATCAATAGAGGCAACCATGTTTACGTGACTGCAATTCAACAAGAAAGTGCGTGTTAGACTCGGCAATGACAAAGCGTGAATGGGGGGAGATGTGCAGTAGCCTACTGCGCACACCAACTAGTTGCCGTATTCCTGGTCTTCGCAGTGTGCGAGTCTTTCCTAAATTGAAGAAGTGGCTTGGGGGACAGAGCTTCCAAACTGACCAGGAGCTCAAAGAAACGGTCACAACTCACCTCAATTTATTGGCGGCAACATTTCATGAAGAGGGTATTGCAAAGCTTGTTCACAGATATAACAAATGTCCTTATAGTCATAGTGATTATGTAGAAAAGTAACATTTGTTGTACATTACTTTTGGTAGTAAAATTAAGTTTTATATTCTCCCGTCTTTTTATTATAGCCAATCGGAGGTTGAAAAAAAAAACAGCCCTCGTATAATTTATCTTCCCCACTAGTCTAATATACTTTATTGCACCCTAAAATAATTTTAACGATTTTATTTAATATTTTCTCATTGAATTTATCAAAACCTTAAAAACATATGCATAAAATGTTTTAAAAATTAATATATTTTTTTTTTTTAAAAAAAAGAAAATTTATTTGAAACACTACTGTTTAAGATATTTTACAAAATTTTCTTTCCATTCCCCATTTCGTTTTGACAAAAAAGAAAGGATGGGAAATATTCAATTGTTCCTGGGCACTGCAATCCCTAGCTATGCTTTTGTCTAAAATTAAATGGGAACTTCACCTGTAAAACTGGTCCTGATTGAAAATTACATAAAAAAAAACGTTACAGGAAATCCGTAGGTGTGAAAATAAAATTGATTCTTACTTTGCGGAGTTTATATGACGAAATATGCAAAAACTGAACGATCCGAATGAACCATTTAAAATTTCTCTCGATGTTGTAAAATTTTCTATTTTCCTTCAGAGAAATTAAAATTCTATAAAAGTTGAATTTTCCTCCCCCCCTGAATAAATACTAATTCATAACGTTCACATTCGACCTTTAAGTTACTGTAATCAAAATTCTCATTCAGTAACGCTTCATTTTGCGATTATCATTGTTAGAATATGCTTTGTTTTGGTATATTCCTGATTTTTGACGTCATACCTTGCCACGGCCGTAGCCTAGTGGTCATAGTCACGGACTCACAGTCGGCATTGTTTTCGTCGAGTCATGGACTCGAGCCCCTAAAGGACCATCGTGTAGCGTGTATGATAAATATTAAATCTATTTGAGGTTTCGAGTCCTCCAGTTGGCTTGGTGTTGAAATAGTTCTCGTGATGCATCTCAGGGTGACGTTAATAAATATTCACAATCACATATACCTTACGTATCGATAGATAGACGAATTATTTTATAAATCGCCAAAATTGATTTTGTTGATTAACTCGATTTTTCTCTTAAGCTACAACTTTTTTAACTACAAAAATAGATGCTTTTGTTCGGATGGAATATAAGATGTCCATTATCAGTAACTGAAAGAAAAACCTCGTTCAGCTCAAATGACGTATGTTATTGATGTTTGAAGAGAAGAACCTGTTGCAAAAAAAAATAAGAATTGTGTAAAATTTGTAAGCGACAATTTCATCATGATTTAATTCGTAATAAAGATTAAAAGTTAAAGCCAAACGATAGTTAATTGTATGGTTATAACAGCCTGGGTTTTGGTTTGGAAAAAATATTAACATCGATGGCTATAATACCATTTCAATATTGCTTTGAAAGTGAAAGGAAAACTAGAAGGGGATCACAAGTGTCTATCCTCCGTTATTTAGTTACACATATAAAATGACGGTGGTCAGTGGAGGTAATTTTTATTTCATTTCAGCCGTCTAAAACTAGGAATTATAAACTTTTGTATAAACCCTGTTGTTTTATCATTTAATTATATTTACTTTTTCTTTTCTTTTTATCATTAAAAAAATTACTTAGCGGAAATATGCACACAATAAAATGCTATGCATCGCAGCACGGTTGGTTAAAATCATACGTCGCGGCTAACTATTTCGTAGAGCATCACAGCATACAGTTGAGCCTTGCGAGGAAGGGTAGCCAAGCATGTGCAGTGAGGAAACATAACCAAGGTGAATGAATGTATAATAAGCACTTAACAGTATTTTGAAACAGAGAGCCTAATCACATGACTCTGAGAAATTTATTTTGCATAGCATATCTTTTCACAATATGATTAATTGTATTGCTTTTGAACGCCTATTTAAACATTATTAACACAAACAATTTATAAGAGTATTTTTTCTTTGCATATTCTGTATAGTAATGAGATACAAAACAAACTTGAGAAAACTCATTTGTTGTATTTTGGCAAATTATCATTTTTTGGTGTTTATTTTAAACAAGCCATACTTTTTTTTAAATGAAATTGTTGTTGATCATTTTTGATTCCTCTAAATACTCCAATTAGTGTCATGAGTTTGAAGGAGTCAATATTGGTAAAGAAACAATTTTACGTTATAGAAATAAGTTTACTTAAATGTATCAACACACATAAAACAATCAAATTAGAAGCTGTAGTTATTGATTCGATTACACTTGCACAAATAGAAATCCTACCTCAGAGAAGCTGAAATATCACTTTAGAACAACATGTAGAATTAGCTGACGTAAGATTTCCGAAATTTATAGACATTTTGATAGGATCGGATTATATTTGTGATATATTATGCAAAATAAGTGTCCGATTAGAGGAAAACGATTATTAGAAGCAAATAATTTAATCGGTTTTCGAACACAAGGCATAGTGTTGGATTCCAATTCTTATTAGTTCTGTGCATATTATCACACGGTAGCTTCCATGTAACTACATGCGAAGGGAAATGGAAGTTGAATGGTCATGGTCGCGAACTCATGGCATTGTTTCCGTTAAGTCATGGGCTCGAATCCTGATGCCACTCGTCATGTAGCGGAGCTGATGCACGTTAAATCTACTGAGGCAAAGTCCTTATACTGGGAATGGTGAGGAAATTTGGAGAGTGGGACGCCAGCTCAGATGTCATCCTTGTTCATTCGATTTTGGTTCAAACCAGCAATAGTCCTGGAATTGCTTATAAGTGCAATATTAACAAATCGATCTAAGGAAAATTTTAATACTTCTGGAATTTAGAAATAATAGAAACAGTTTGTAATAGATCATTAGGATTCCCCCTTGCATTATTGTGCATTATATGAAAGTCCCTCGTTTCTCGAACCTGCACCATCCCTGGATCTGCGGCTTAAACCCCGTATTAATTTGGTAGGTTGTTTAATCTTTTCAGTATGCTGCCAGAGTGGGCTTAGAGATCAAGCGATGACTCCCACTTTCTAGAAACCTTTTCTTTCACCCTGGTGATATTTTGCCTTGACATATAACGCAACTTTAAAGTAGAAATATATACATACTTACACTTACATCATTTACTTAATTTCACTAATTTTATTTAAAAAAATTCTTTCATATGCTTACCAACTCCTCACTCATCAATCTTTTTTAGCGTTTAGATATGAAATAAATAATTATGGCACATGGACGTTTCACATGAAAATCCATCTCCCATCGAGGTAAGAAATCAATAATTTTAAATGTTCAACTCTAAATTTAAGTTGAAAAGTGTTTTTATTTACAAATTAAATGCAAAGATTTCTCTGTCATAGATTTAGTGTTACTACCCAATGATTTTTCTAAGAAATATTAAATAAAACTACACCAGTAGTTTAAAGTAAGAGTTTGTGACGTCCTTTCTTTATTATTTAATTCTACTGCCATCTATCCTTCTAATTAAATAATTAATAGTACCTAGACTTTAAATGATGATACGAAAGAGCAAGAAAAATACTTTTTAATCATTAACAAATAAATAAGGTTACTCTCTCTTAGAACCACGCTTAACTCCTTCAGTCCTGAGTTATATCGTAATAATAAATTCTTAACTTACCGATTCACCCGTTCTGACTCAAACACTTCATACAAACAGTAGCTTCGTAACTTAGTAGTTAAGAATAGTATGGAAAGAGTCGATGAAAGTCTCACAATTTCAAATTTCTCTCAAAAAAGTCAAATTTCTCACTATTTAGACCGTAATCCCAATTTTGATTCCAGGATTATTAAAAATTGTCTTAAAATTCAAATATCATAAGGTAGTCTCTTGCGAAGATATTGAAAGAAAATATTTATAAATAGGAAGAGAGAGACACATACACACAGAGAGAGAGATGAAGAGAATAGTACATTTTTAGTTTTTCTTTTGCGTACCAAATAGGGAAAAAGATCCTGCGAGCGATGGTCATGATATCGAAATTTTGAGAAGCTAAAGAGTTTCAAAATGCTGCCCGTCCCTGTTGTCGGTCACCATGAGTTTGCATATAAAGAACTGTGAACACACGTATCCCCATGATATGTCAAAAGAATTTTACGTTGACAGTATTTTATAAGTGGAACAATAAGATTTAATGAAGTTGATTCAGTAATCAGAGATGTCAAACTCATTTTGAGGGAAGCTAGCATTCATTTGAGTAGCTTGTTTTTGATATTCCCTATTTTAAAAGAAATTTGGAAGAATCAAATAGAATCTCTGCTATCAATCCTTGAATCTCGCACTGCCTTTCGAGGATTTTTAGATTATTGTGAAATAATGAAAACATTACCTTAAAATTAGAACCAAAGGAGTTTTTTCGCAATGAAGATCATATCCTTTGACCAAGGATTGAGTTTTAAGTATGAACTGGAGACCATGGTAGCGGCCGTTTTGTTTTAGCCGAGTTATTGGTTCGAGACCGGATGCCCCTCAAGACACGCCATGTATCGGCGCTAATTCTCGTTCAATCTCCTTAGACTCCTAGTACACCCGTTCGCGTGGCATATAAGTTTGTAGAAAGGGTTTCATCTCAGGTGCTGTCCTCGTCACTTGTCCATGGTTCTAACTGATGAGTTCCATCACCAATAGATCTCGTGTTTCTTCCGAAAGCAACTTTTAGAAACAATCAATCAATAAAGTTCTTATGACATGCGACCCTGATGGAGTCTGAATTTTCTTCATTCGCTGTTACAATGAAACTGCTGAATACGTGGATGTTGTCTACTGTGCAGTGGAATTAAATGTTTCCCAATTGATATAAATTGATGATTTGTTGTAATTTCAAGGGAGTATATGGATTCATGTGTTTCTCAAGGATCTGAGGTTGGAACTTGGAACTGCTTGAAGAATGAAATATCCACTAATTACCTGAAATTTCTACCAATGACTTTACTGATGTTTTTTTTTCCTGCATACTTTTGTGAGACCTTATTCTCAGCGTCTAATACTAATAAAGTTAACACCAATAAAAGAAATTGATTGACAGAAGAAGTTTATATTACTTGCGCTTGAAGTTTACGAAATACCAACCTTCAAATAAATATTTAGCAAACGAAATGCAGGATCAAAAACGTCCTAAATGTAAAGAATTTCTTGTTTTTACTTTTTTAATAAATGCAAATAATAAAAATAAAAAACTCTTGGTTTTTTTTTAAAAAACTAAATCTAAAAATAACACAAAAGTGTGAGTATTTCTATGGTATAATTGTTAATTTTAAAGTGAAATATCATGGAAAATATGAAATCAGATTATTATATCGAAATCTCATTGGGTGCCCCCATTATCTCTCTACCCCTTCTAGAAACCATTGGGGACCTAATTGCACCTAGATTATATCCTTATTAAGATATTTTTTCCCTTAAGAAAGATGTCTACTTGTGAAAGGATTCATAGAGATATATTCACTAGATCAGAAATGTCTGGTTAATGGAAGCAAAAAATGATAGAACTTTCGGCGTAGAACGTTTTCTCCGTAGAATGTTTTTCTATCCCGTGGAGGGGGAGAGAGTTATTGACATTGGCAACAGGTGGCAGTTGTTTCAAACCCTGGACTAATGGGTCCAAAAAATGTTGACTGGTCGTTTTCTGATTTGCTTTAACCAACTGTGCTGAAAAAGAAGCCTCATTCTGGCTAGTTAGCAAGGTGTTTTAACTTCTGGCGTTATTGTAGAAGAGAGTCACTGCATACTCCACCTCCAGTATCATCGTGATAATACGAAGAGAAACATTGATATTTGTAGAGAAGGTTGTTTTTTTCGAGCCATTAATGCAATTGATATACATCCCCTCCCTGTTGAATTGAGTGGTTTTTTTTTTGTTTTGTTTGGGACAGTTTTCCATTTTGAGCTATCGGTTGTCTTTTGTTGAATTGCGGGTCTCGTAGGCACGTGCGTCAGAGCCGGAATATCACTAGTCGAGATTTGTGTATGGTTGTCTTAGTTAGATATATAGAGGCAAGTGTGTTGAGTAGGGGGCATATGCAATCAGTAGTTGTAGGCTGCGCTGCATCTAGTGTTCAAGTCCTGAGTCACCACTTCCGCGAAAGACATTTTTCCGAAACATCGTGGGATATTTTTTTTCTACCCCGTGTAGGGAGAGAGAATTATCTGACCTTGAGTGTCTGTGACGTTTCCAACCCTGGACCAGTGCGTTCGAAGAAAAGTTGATCAGTCGCTAGCTTGCTGTGCCTTTACCAACTAGTCTAAAGAAGACATCTCGTTCGGGCTGATTAATAAGCATTTTTTAAACTTTTGGAGTTGTTGTCGAAGAGATTCGCTGCTCACTTAACGAATCTACGACAAGGTTAATTCATGGGTAAAGTTTCAAATATAAGGAAAATTAGTAGATTTAATTTTCCTGAGAAAGACATCACCTCGTATTTTCGCTATTACAAAAATTATTTTCTTTAAATTACTTCGAGAAAATTGAAAGAATAACAACGTTGTAATAAAGATTTTAACTCTCTAGTAAATCATTTCAAAAGACTAAATCGTATTTCAGGTTTTATTTCCATTGCGGACATGTTTTAGCGAGATGT
>BMAW01112533.1:443370-473785 GCA_019974015.1 Nephila pilipes
CCTTACCCTTACAATCAAATTTAATCGATCGGCAACAAATTCCGGTTCTTCTTCAAAATACTTTCCAGCTCTCGATACATTTCTCGATTTTATTTTTCAATTGAAATACAGTTAAACCCACTATTAGAGTAAGATACAGTTCATTTAATAATCTGATCAAATCTTCTATTCATGAATTCTTGTGCATTATCGGTAGCCAAATATTTTCAATTCAAATAGGAAAAATCAGAAAGTTCCTTCTTCTTGCACTTGTTATCCAGGTGACTTAGGCACAGTTTCTCTTCCGTCTTTCGCACTTTAGGAAAATTTAAACCCAAATACACCAACTTTTGAGTCAAAGTTCAACAGTTGAAAAAGCCTCGCACTTTTCTTTTAATTATTACTTTTTTCTTAAAAAAAGAGTCCTAATCTTCGGAATAATTTCCAAACTCCATTCCACAAAAATTTCCCTTCAATTGCCCTTTAAGTGTCCAACCGGTCGAGCCCCAACTATGTAAGGTGCTGGTGTGTCTAGGGCACTGATTCTCAAACTTTTTCCAATCGTGACGTTTTTCTGAATTTTTAAATATATTTTCGATTCCCTTTCCTAACCACCATAACACTATACATAAAAAGTTTGAAATTTTTCTAAATTTATATTTTTACTACCTATTTTTTTGACAATTAAAGTTATTGAAGTGGAAAATTATAATTTAAACAAGACCAACTATAAGTTGATTCAAATTGTTATTTTGAAATATATGTTATTATATATTGAGATACGTTGATTCATTTACGTAATACTTAGCTAATGAAAGGAACTAGAGAAAAACATCAATACATTTGCTTTTTTAAAAAAATTACCCCTATTTTGAAAATTTTACAGATTTTACATTTTTATTTATTTTTAACCTCCTTTTATAGAAAATAAGCAAGAAACATCATCATTGAAGTAAAAAAGAGAGTGAAATTTTAAAAAAATGCTAGTAGGTTTGAAAGATTTCTTCTGTTCCTAAAACGGGATAGCTTCAGCTAGTTTGATCAATAAAACCAAAAATAAAGAGTTTGAAAAAATATTTTTTAGGATTTGACAATATTTTTTGTTAAGTATTAATTATTGATGATTAATGTGATGAATGAGTTTGCATCTGCTTAGCAAGTGTTAAAATTCTTGGTTGAATTCTTGAGTGCATGTCATCTTGAACATAAATTTAATTTTTAGCTATTGTCTTGATCTTCAGAAGAGTTACACAAATACGGATGACCCAGCGTTGTAATTGACTACATTAGTTCCAATAAGATTAACTGGACATTATCAGTCGTTACGAAAAAATAAGACTCTCGTCGATACATTTTGTAGACCTGTGAAATTTGTATACTGCAAAAAAAAAAAAAAAAAAAAAAAAACCCTCTGGAAATCAAGCAGGGAAAGGAACAAATGGAAGTGTCGATAATCCTTACTCAAATTTATCAAATAAAGATAGAATGCGAATTTTACATGACGATGGCAAAACCATAAATGTTGTGACAGACATAAGTTCTTCCTTGCATAACTATGTGTGCAGGCCCACACCAATAAAGATGAACGAATTGAAATTAATTGAGGACATAATTTCTATTGCGGATCATTACAGGTTTTGCATTCCCCCTCTCCATGCTAAAATCAGATTTTTCGAGTGCTTATTGAATATTTATTATAACCTGGACTTCAAAAAGTCACCAGCAAGCACAGATTTGAAGTAAAACTAACAACAAAAAAGAAAAATCAAAACATAAAATTAATTTAAAGATGATCTTGGACTTCATGTTGATCAGGTGACAAAGGGGCTGTAACATATAACGATGGGAATAAAGAACTGATAATTTTCAACGATGTAATGGCTATAGAAAAAAACCACTGGGCTTAATAAAGAGGTAATGGGACGATTTGTAGTTGTATTGCAAGAAGCTTCTTCTGGTAAGCTGGTTTGCCCAGAAAATTAGGAAGAGTTGCCTGAAAAAACCACTGATATTTATGTCAAGCACTTTAGTCTTAGAGTTTAGTTTTTAGTAACGTCGCACTAGAAGCAACAAGAGGGCTATTGGCGACGGACCTCATAATTTTGAACCTCGGTCAAGTGACGAGGAGGACACCTGAGTTAGCACACCCCTCTCTTAACTTCCACACCACGCCAACGGGAGGACTTAACACCCCGACAGATTTAACGTGCATCAGCCCCGGCTACACTATGTCAAGCACTAGGGATGGCATTCCATGCTACCAACTGCGCATAAAGTATTGATCCATGGTGAAAAAATAATCAAAAGTTTTATTATTCCAATTACAAAATTCTGAGAAGAGGCTCAAGGAGCTCTAAAAGTTTTCCGTCAATGCAGTGAATTCCGAATCAGAAAAATGCTCCAAAAATCTACAAATGAGGATATTATAATTATATCTAATGGTGAAGAATTTGTGCTTTCCAAGACACTGAACTATTACTTCTTGTTTCTGAATGTGTCCCTGAAGATGACCCTGCAACATATTTTTTGGATGTTAATGTTGCGAAAAATATCAAGAGTTAGAGCAACAAGATTTTTTAACGGATTGTGTTCAAGATCTTGAGTTCCTAAAAGAAACGAGTCCTATGATAAGTCCTTAAAGTACCTTATTTTAAGAATTTGGTTGTTTAATAAATATTATTTTTGTTCTATTTTGAGTAAGGTTTAATTATTTAAATTATTCTTGATATCATTTTTAATATTATGTTTCATATATCTCAGCTTCTATTAACACACAAATTTTTTTTATATTTTGTATTTTGAAATTTCGATGAATTGTATTCTTTACTTCCTAGTATCTACGGATTTGTCCGCGTTGATTTATTTCACATATTTTAGTTTTTGAAAGTGTATTTAAAAGCTAAAATTCAGACTTCATTTCTTAAGTTTTGTTTATTAGTGAAATTATGGATTTTATAAACCCCTTCTTATCTTATCTCAACCTGTTTAATAAGATTCAGGTATCTGTTTTAAACAGTATGAAGTGAATCGAAATGAGTTAGTGAATCAACTAATGATTTTGAATATTAGTACATATATGTATTTAATTATAATCAAATACAATTACAGATACATTTTTACCGACTAGCAGCACCTGAAAGAAAAATGACCGATAAATATTTTAATGCTCCCAAGTAATAATATTTTATCGGTATAACATGCACGAGTTTTCAGATACCTGTTTATTTTAAGTATAAGGGTGCTATTTCATATGAAACTAATTAAAACAAAACAGATTTATTCTAATAACTCTAGCTTCTTCGGCTTCGCTTCTATCGTTAAATAACTACTCGATTCAGCACAAAATAAAAGTATTTAGAATATTTACCCATTAAAATTTTTATGAGAGAATAACTGGTTGAAAATGCCATGTCCAATAAATCATCCCTTTCATCCCAATAAACGACGTTCGTCGCCAACAACCCTCGTGTTATTTCTGTGATGTTAATCAACAGTCAATCAATGAAATCAAATAATAAATAATAATAAAATGAATTAAGCTATTTTAATAGGTAAAAGTATTTTAAGGTGATTTGAAACGCACAAAGGGGTCGGAAATATTTCGATATCAGAACGTACTGAAGTTCGTTCATTGTTAGTTGAATTTCTTGAAAATAATTTTGTATCTGCTGAACATGGTAAATGTATTTGGCATTTGAATAATTGCGTAATAAAACTCTGACAATTGAAAGCAATTTCCCTAAAAGAAAGAGAAAAAAAAATCTTTTCTGTCGTTAATCGAAGACAATTCCCTGTCCGGCGACGCACTTGGAGAATTTGAAACACAGAGTGGTGGCTTGGAAAGTTTTCGAAATCGAACAGTCAATATTGCTCAACAGCAAAAATGACTGAAATCCGTGTCTTCATCTCATCAAACCTGACCTGACCAAACACTAGCTGTTCGTCAAGAAAAGAATGCCACGAAGCCTGAAACAACAAGGAGAGCACAAATGTATGTTCAACGGGAATAATTAGCTAATTGGTTTGTCTATTAGGGCGGTCATTTCAGCAGCTGGATACGCTCTGGAATCATTTAAAAAACTGACTTTTGATGTGGCTCGGGATCTAAACAGGCTTCAGTAACTTCCACCATGTGGTCTTTACTGATGTTTGCGCTATGTTCTTCCCTACAACCGGGTAAGTGGATGATTCAACTAATTTGTGCATTTAAGAAAACATTTGCTCTGAGCTTTTGAACGAGACGAACATTGTTTCACATCCTTTCTTTCACCATTTCAAGGAATTATTTTAGTAGATATTCTCAGAAATTTGAAAGGTATCGGAGAAACACGGAACACAACGATTTTTCAATTGTTCTCTTATGTATTCCGATAAGATTAGAAAGCGAGAGAATAGCTTTTAGAATATGTCAATTTAAATAGGCAGTAACAGTAGCATTTTTTGAGCTCTGTTCTGTGCCACTTTTAAAATCCCTTATATGTATTCATTATTCGAGTTCTTAAAATATGAGTTGCTGTAAAAAATATGTGTATTAGGTTGCAATTTTATTAAGATTTTAGCTAAATGTTTCGTAATTCCCATTTAAATTGAGAGGGAAAATTCGAAATGTAACATGTATTAAGGTTTATGAAGAGTCGGTACTGTATCTCATATTTATTTTCAAATTTCATTAAAGCTATATTTTTTATCTCAGATATGCTGTTCACACATTGCAATATTATAAACTATAAATTGGATTTACAGTTTAAAAGATGAATATTTTTAAAAACATCGTTCGTTTCTTAAAATTTCTTTTTATCCTCATCCATGAAGGATTAAAATTAATTAGCTGCAATAAAATTCTCTAGCAAAAATATGTTTCACAATTCTGAAATAGTTTGGGGAATATATTTTATTCTTGAAAACATGAAATCTCAAAAAGATCTTTAGCTGGGTTTGTCACTTTCGATATCACCGACCACGTTTCAAGGGGTCTCGCGAATCGTAAGCCAAAAAGAAATTCCATTTTCTAAAAAAAACATAAATAAAAATAAAGATTTACCTGAATACATTCATTATCATGAAAATATTAAAACTATTTTTATCAGTATATGAATTAAAATGTACACATTTATTTCTGATTAATTTCGCTGTACAGAAAACCTGAAAGCTGATTTTCTTAAAATGGGATCCTTCATCATTTCGTGTACGGTATCTGAAAAACTGTTTAAGGCAATCTTACAAATATTGTAGCTATATTATCATGTAATTTTGCATTGTTGAAAACAACAATTATTCTGTTCCGTGCATATTTTTATATTTTTTCAGCCCTAGATATGAGTAGATATTAAAGTATGAAGAATTTTAATATCTTTTTTCAATAAACTTTAAAAAATGTAAAATTGAATTAAATGTTAATTATTTTTAGTTTAAATGCATTGCTAAAATTTTTTATTTGTATTATGAAACAAAAATTATATAATCTGAAGAAAAAATGTTTTTGCACGCTGGTCAGTAAACCATTAAATAGTTTTATCGTTATGCAGTACTTTATAAATTATTAAACGATTTTGAAAATATTTAAAATACGTTTATCAAAATACCAATTATAGATTATCACATAAAATTGCATCAGTTCATTGAAATTTAAAAAAAAAATTGAAAATTAGAAAAATAGGAAAAATAATTCAAATTATCTCATTTTTCAGTCGTATGATCCCATTTAATGGGATTATAGCCTTTGCTGTTACAGATTCCTTACAATCCAATCAATCAATCAATGATCTCTTAAATATTATCTAATAACTGTTCAGGAATATTTATATCCATTCGACTGATTCCACGAGTAGTTTGCAATCGCGTTTCTTTTTTATTTTTAAATGGCATAACATCATGAAGAATCAACAATGAAATTTAAAAGTTAGTTATCTTCCAATTAAAAGCCGCAATCAAAAACCTTTTATACAAATTATTAAAGTCGTTCATTTATAAACATTTTCATAAACAGAAAAAATAAGGAGTCGTCAATTTAACTTAATGTCTACATTCAAAAATATATTTCAAAATTACATACATCCTAGTAAATAAAATTTCTGCAAAATTTATTAATACGTTAAGAGTTTAGTAACTAATAATTGTGAAGTAAAAGCGGCGATTTAATTTGTGAAACATTCGTTCAAGTATATTTAACGGAATATTATACCTTAATTGTAGAAAAATTATAATTGAAATTTTCTTGATTGTGTACATCTAATGTTATTTCCAAAACTGCGAAGCGTAACATTTTTGATGAAAGTAAAAAAATTGCTTATATCTGCTACTTGATGTGAAAAATCTCAACTGTTCCTCTTTTAGTTTCCAGGTCTTCCTCTGCAATAATACGATTAGAATAAATCTGCGAATTTCAAAAATGTTCAAATAGTTAATGGATGAAAGTCGATGGGCTCTACTAAGTAATACAAATCCATCAATACGTACTTGGGGATCATTTTAAATCGATTAAAATTTTTAGACGCTTGTTAATTGCATTCATTAGGACATTTAGTACAAACAGCAGTACCTTTATGAACCGGATTTTTACATTTATAAGTCAAGAATTTTTAGAACTTTTTCTTCGCAAAATTATAAGGAGAGGTTTACATACAGTTCGCAAAAAAATGTAGGTACTTTTTCGTAAGCTTTCCACAATCAATAAATCGCTAAATTTAGTACGTTTTTATCTCTTTAGAGCATGTATGAAGTGTGTGAGGAAATAATTTTAAATGACATGATAATTATTTTTATGAAATTGAAATGTTTTATTTTCGAAAGTGTTAAAATTACTAGTTTATTGATTCGTTGCTAAAATGAAAAATCTGATGTCAGTGAAAATTGTTTTTAGCTAAAACAAAAGTACCAAAACGTATACTAGAAATGCTAATGGGACAAAGTTTGCTGGAGTGCTTAGCGCGGTTAGGCTCTGGCCTTTGTCAAAATGGACTTAGTGAACTAGCTTTTCTTTGATTTCTATGTTTGCCCAAATATTAGATAGAAATAATAATAGAATACCTTAGATAATGCAAAGATAAAAAATAACAATGGAAACAGAATATTACTTCAATCTTCTAGCTTATATTTTGGGTATTTTGAATGCAACCGTTATGCGAAAAAAAGAAGTAATGAAAACTTTAGTGTTCGTGCTTTGAGTTTTGGATAGATTTTTGAAAGATAGGAGAACCCACTAACTGCTATTCTCTCTTTCATACGGGTTAACTTATACTGATATATACATACAGAGAGAGAGAGAGAGAGAGAGAGAGGCAATTTACATATAAATGATGAATGCGGTCAGATTTCATGAGTTACAGAGAGACAATTTTACATTAATTTTTGAGTAGATCAGCAGCGCAGTGTCGGCCTTCACTGCCGAGTGAGGGAATGTTTCCTTACTTTCCTTTATATGGTGGGATTTCCCCCCTTTTACACGTAATGGATCACGTGGTATAGATGTAGGAATTCTGAAGGATTTGCATGACCTCCAGCAACCTAGTAGGTATTATTCTTACTGGTCTTAAATCGTGAGAACTACAAGTTCAGCAAATTTTTATGAGCGCGTGATCGCATAACTTAAAGGATAACTTGGATTTGTAACAGGAAATCAGATGAATGCTTTACTTTTCAGTGAGAGAATGGGAAAAATTAGGGAATTAAAGTATTTTTCTGTGAAACTGTTACAAATTAAAGCCGAATCATTGCATACACACATATAATATATATATATATATATATATTTAGCAAATATTTTTTTCTTTTTGGTTTTTTTTTAAATGTATCAATTTACTTGCACGGTTTCATTTGAATCAATGAAGAATTAAAAGTGAATTCTTTCATGGATAGGAGTAAGTACGCAGTATCCGCATAAAATTTGTGTAATGTTTTACATGTTTTTAAATTTTTTTTAATAGTAACGTTTTTTTTTTTTTTCTTTTTTTTTCAATTTGTTAAAGCTTTTTTCATAGGATTAGATAGTTAATTTCTTTCTGCAATTATTTTTATTTTCATTAAAAAGTTTCAACGTTTTTTTCTGATGACGTGTCATTTTTAAGCATTTCATACAACATTTTTTTTCGGAATGATTAACTTTTAGTTTAAATTATGTTACTCTTTTCATTTAGATTTTTAATTGGTTTTAGAACATTTTATATGATTAGTTAAATGTAATTTGTTTTTTTTTGTAGTAAAATTGAAGCTATTATCTATCTTACCTTCTTTTTCCACGGTTGATTTTCTGAATTCGCTGGTTTTTTACCATGATTTTCATAACGTAATTCATTGCAGTATAATGGTTTGATCAGTAATTACCAGTATAAACACACATTATTACATTCCAAACTATGGAACAGTATTAATTATATCATTTCAATTATTCTAAATTTTGCTTTGGTATCACTTTGCTCTCTTTTAAACTGTTTGTTTGCTTAATAATTAGATTTGAATTTTCGGGTTTTTAGGTATTAAATTTTAAATTGCTTAATCATTTAAGTAAATTATTATCTGATTTGCATAAATATTAACTAAGCAAAAAAAAATGCCTTTGAAAATCGTTGGAATTACTAGAAGAAAAAGGATTATTCAAGAAATAAAAGTAGAAAATCTACGATCTTACGAACTGAAAAGCATCAGGTGAAGAAAATAAGAAATTTTTAAAATAAGAGCTTTCCTTTGAAAAATCAGAATTAAATGATCATCACTTGAACAAAAATGAAAGAAAATTGGAATAAAATGTGTCGAGCGGATGAGTGCGTGTGAAAAATACATTTTTTCAAAAAAAGAATGGTATATATCAAGGACGCCCATAGCTCGGCTTTCGAAGGCGAGTGGTGTGGCTGTTATGTAGTAAAGTATATGTATGAAATATTGATAACTAAAACTAATCTATGTCCAAAAGTAATCAATTTCCTTTTATAAAATTATATATTACTAAACTTAAGCTAATCAACATCCAAAAATTAATTACTTTATTTCATTCCTCGTTAGTCAAGAGATTTTATAATTTTTTTTTCAAAAGTATAAGAAATGTTGAGCTGATTCTTTCAAACACTATTGTAAATAAAATCTTGAAAAGTCAGATTTTCTTGTGAATGATTTACGAACGTTGTCCGTCTTAGCAGTTAACTGTTGAAAGTTTGGTCGGTGATTTGTTAGTGTGATTCGTACATGTTCTGTTAAAGGTAGACAAATTAAAATAGACCGATGCTAACTTTTAATCTAGATTTTAGTCAGGGAATGAAAAATATTCAAGGAGAAGTTTTGGGATGAAAAAATCAAAACTTCTGTAGTTTATTTAAATTGGACCCTCACAGAGCGTACACGTAAGCACATAATCTGAAAAGGTCTGTTTGGGGAAAAGTTAATGAAGTAGAGCCACTTTCTTAAGGGGAGGGGATTTAAATCTCGTAGTATACCCTACAATAACGGTTACTATGACTGTTATTAAGACAATTATCCCGTAATTGAAAAAAAACTATATTGTGTAAAAATTCATAAAATAAAGTCATTTTGGGGGGAAATGATCGGTGGAAATTGTACGATTTCTATATTGCAACACTGACTAAAGGACTCTTTGAAAAAAAAAAAAACAATCATTATTTTGTGGTTTTCAAAGGCTGTGCAGCTTGCCACCCTAGTATATACTTTTGAGTGAAAAAGATTTACACTCTCTTATTAATAGAATACATAAGTTTGGAAAAAAGTCTTCACTCTCTCCCCTCCCCCAGTCCTTAATTTAATGGACATTCTTAAGAATATTTTAGCTATAAAAATGACAGGGGAAATCACTCAAGTTACTACTATTCGAAATAAATTGGGAAATCTTATATATAAATTTGAATGTTTCTTTGTCCGTTTTACAATTCCCCGCCTTTAATCGTATTGCTCCAAATTTTTGTGGGTGCTTCGCTAATGTTGTTTGGAAGGAACTGTAGGCTTATTCTTGTTAAGAAAATTCCAAATTTACTTTAGGAAGTTTTTTTGGATATTCCCCCCACCTTTTCACTTCTTTTTAGCATTCAAAAGATGACGACAAAATCGATATACTTAAATAATTTTCTGTCTGAAATTATTTTCCTGAAATTAATTAATCTTTATCTTTAATAATATTTTCTATGTTCCAAGGATATTTTTTTAAAAATAATGTTGAAGTAATATTTTGCACACTTTGCGGTGTAACTCTCAAACGAAAAATTTTCAAAATTACGATTCTTGCGCCGTCTGAGAATTGTAAATTAATTAGATAACAGATGTTTGGCAAATTTTTGATAATAGAGTTGAAGAGTTTCAGTTTAGAATTTCTTAAACTTTTTTAAAATCATTTCATCCAGAAATCTTTCGATACAAATGAAAATATATTCATACAATGTATTGAAAAATATATATCTATCTTTTAAAAAATAATGGAGCATTCTAATAATCCTTTAATTCTATAAATCACTAGCGGTACATTTAAAATTACTCAAAGTATTATTTAGAAGCTATCTCTCTTTAAAAAAGTTTTATACTTCGAGCTGGATCGTCACAGTTTTCAATTCATATGTGCAAAAAACGGGTAGCAGAGCTAGTGTAAAACATTCAGTGGGTTGAGATTATTTTAATTGGAAAATTTGAGACGCATCCCTCGTGTGAAGTTTTCTCCCTCTAAACATATCTTAATCGATACTTATATTTTAATTAAATATTGTATGATACTCTGGGCTCCATTGTTTTAATTTAAATTAGATTTAAAGTATTAAAAGTAAAAAGATTTAAAGTATTTTACGTGTGAAGGAGTCTGTGTTCGAGTAACTATGAAGATATCTTATTATTCTACACAAATTTAAAAAATCCATAAATAGTCTCATTTTTCTCCTTGGCATACCATAGATCTTAAAAAATTCCTGAATGAATGTTTAAAAAGTATTAATGGAAAATTTTTCTTGATTAATATTTTTACTGCTAAATAAAATTGCATTGGTTGATTACATTTTGTAAATTTTTTTCAAAAATTAGTTCACGTAAAACTATAACAACAAAATGATACTAAGCCTATTTAAAAAAAAAACCCGATTTCTTACCAAAATAATATAATTCATAACACATATTACTTATTTTCTAACTCAGTTTTAAATTGTTCTTGGAATTTTTTTGAAAACTGAGAATTGATATTAAACTACTGTAAAATCTATTTCAAGACATATCACATTTAGATCAGTTATGCAGAACCACGTCGTGGATTAATAAAATTAATTGCTGAGTCAGTGGGAAGGAAAGATGCCAAGATTCAAATTCATGCACGTAATGATCATGTTTGATTTATTTTTCGAAAAAATGAAGAATGTATAATTGCATAAAAGAATTATTTTAAAAATTCAAGGCCATTAACTAAAATTACAACACATTAAATAGATTTTTTTAATCTAAATATTTCCTTACATTTAAAAGTTTACTTACTTTGAAATAAAAAAATTAGCTTCTCGATGGATTCTTAGCTGCGGCAGCCTAGGAGTCGTGACCGGTGAAGTTCAAATTGAGTCGAGTGTGGTGGGAAACCGCGGAGTAACTTGGAGAGGGGGGGGGGGAAGACATCCCACCCCGGAAGCCCAATCTAGGGGGGAGGCAAAGTGATGTTAAGAAATTTTAGATGGGAATTGTTTTCATTCTTAAATGCACTGAAAAGTAAATAAAAACATTTACGTACTAACCTTTTTGACTGTAGGAACCTCTATCGCTATTTGTGAATTTCAGTAAATTGAAGCTCATCTTGTTTTACCGAGGTCATCTCACTACACGGGAAAGATAGTTAGCCTTAGTTTTGTTGAGTGAGAAGCTACCCAGAGTATACAATTTGATAAATTAATACATTTCCAGCAGCAAAATCTAGGAAAATTTATCTTTGAGGTTAATAGTTACAGTTAAAGCATTATGCATCAAAAGGTTCTTTCTATACTTAACACTAATTTAATTTTCATGTTATTATATTATTATGTACAAGGTAACGTTTCAGGCTTTAAAGTATTATATTTGAATAATATTTTGGAATAATTATATTATTGAACAACCACTGCTGTCTTAATTGTAATTTTTGTCTTTTGTAAAATTTTATCTAAATAAACTTTGAAAATATATGCATAAAAGTGCTTTAAGCAACTACAATATTTAATACTACTTAAAAAATGAAATTTTTAAACTATTAATTTAACTACATTTTTAAAATGCTTCTACTCCAACTTTATTGAATCCTCACGTCATCGCCTTTTCAGTCTCCTCTATCGACTTGTAACGCTTCCCTTTCATCTTTTTAAACTTTAAAAATTAAAAAAAAAATGTCTAGGGAGACATATCTGATGAATACGGGGGATGATTGATGAAAACAGTCTGACTTCTCTCCAATATATGCTGCATAAATATAGACTGGTGGGCCGGTACATTGTTATGCAACAGGCGCCAATTTCTTCTGTCCAATAAAGCAAACATCAAACGCTGTATTTGGTTCAAAATCGATTCAAAATAGCTTTGTAGAATATCCCACTCACTTAGGACAATATATGAAGATGAATAATTCGATTTGGCGAGGAAATTATGTTGCATAGGTCCATCATCATTACCATCCGAACATGGACGATCTCTCATTATCTTTGGTCGAGTCTCTTCCAGCTTTAAACCTCGAAGATTACATGGTTACCGCACACAGATTTAATTCATTTAGTACGCTCCGAGATTCTCAATTAAAAACAAAATTTGATGTTTGTTCATTGCTTCCTTTTTTCGATGACAGTGATGCACACATGCGCTTTATGCAAAATATTGTGATTTTTTTTATTTACATCGCACTGTGAAACAACACAAGGGCTAATGTCGACAGACCTCATAATTTTAGGCTTTACTCAAGTGACGAGGACGACATTTAATCTGCATCTCATTCTCCAAACTTCCACACCACGTTCATGGGAGGACTTTTAGCCTCGACAAATTTAACGTGCCAGGGGAGGACTTGGAACCTTGTCCATATTTAACGTGCACCAGCCCTGACCTCATAGTGGTTCTTCAGTGGAATCAGAGCTCGAACCCACAACTCGACAAAAACTGTCGGCCGTGTGTCCGTGACCCTGACCATAAGGCTACTGCAGCTACCTTACACAAATTAACGCTGTCATGTCTTAAATAGTCAGAAACTAATAGAACCCATTGATACGCGTAGCTAAGGTTGGTGCTATATTACACCACTTTTTGACGAGAGGGGGGGGTGTTGAAACATTATAATACACTGAGTATAATGTAGCATAAATCACCCAAGAGGAGTACCATGGAATCACTTTTTGAAAAAATTGGCTTTGACCCAAGAAAGCTTGAAAATGTCGGCTTACATTATCGATTCCAAGAACGAGAATCTTTTTTTTTTCTGCCTTGAAAGGGGGTGGTTGGCCAAAACAGGGCAGGAACCTATTACGTAAAGCTCCGTTCTCGGAGAGGGAGTTGATTACGTTAGTTTACTCAGGTAGTAACCATCATTCCTTGGATGATCACAGTTATGTGTTGGAATGTAGTTCATCCTGCGATTTTCTTTGTAATATTAATATTTTAAAGAATGTTGCAATAGTATTTTTTGCAGCAAAAAGACCAATATGATGCAGCTTAGTAAAAAATAAAAATTAATGCGAGCAAATAAAAATTTCAGATTTTTTTTCTTCGGAGAATTAAGACAAAAAGAAAGATTATATATATATATATATATATATATATATACATACATACAGCGAGAGAGACAGGTTTTGTAACGAAATAAAGGGGGCAATATCGATTTCATGTTATTTTATTCGCACTCGAATGCTTTAATATAATATTAAACATTCAGTAGGAGACTGTGAAAGTCTTAGTTCAGGGATACTTTATGTCTGTCTCAAATCAAGGGATATATCAGAACAAAGGCTTGAGAATCTTTGCTTTTGATTGTTCTTCATCACATTTAAATTTAAAAAAAAGCAATTAAAAAAACAGCTTGTTTATTAAAGTTATCCAAGCTTTTCTTACATGAATTGGCTTCTGACGAATTTTTCATTGAGTTATTCATTGAATCATATGAGTCAAACAACAATTATTTTGATAGAAAAAAAGTGACTGTAGCCTAGTGGTTATAGCGTTGTTTTCGTCGAGTCATGGGTGAGAGCCCTGTAGCCACTAAAAACCCATCGTGCAGTGGGACTGATGCACGTTAAATGTAGTCAAGATTCCAAGTCCTCTCCGTGGCGTGGAATTTTGGAGAGGAAAGTGCCAGCTCAGGTGTGATCCTCGTCACTTAACCGAAATTCGAAATTAGAGGTCTGTTGTCAGTAAATATAAATTCGAAGGTTAAATTTAAATTCTTTTTTCCAATTCATGTTTTATTACTCGCTTCTTAACTGGTAATGATCCCTATATTTGTTATTTAAATCGATTTAATTTGAAAAATAAAAATTTATGTTCCTGTGGTTCTGTTGGAGATGCTAACCATTACGCACTCTTTCCCTTTTACCAAAAGTTTTCATTTAAAAGGTTATATTGTTGGAGTGAAACCTATTTGGCGTGTGTGAAAATCCCACAACTTTTCATTTCAAACTTAAATCATCTATTCTTAAAGCTCGTAAAATTACCAAACAAATTTCAGAATTGTTTCAATATTTGACTATATTTTTAAATTTTAAATTTTCTTTTTTTTTGAAGGCTTATAATAGTATACTTGTATACTTGTTTGTATTTTATCTAATTCCTCCTGTCTCACTATTTCAATTTTCCTTTTTGTGTGCATTATTTGTACCAAAGGTAAGGCCGGCCGTCGCGGGCAATCTGTAGTGATTATTAGTCAGTATCGGTTACTAGCAGGAAATCATGACGTCAGTGGCATACAAATTAATATATATTCCAAAAAAGAGATAGATAGATAAATAATAATAAAAAAAAAATATTAGAACTATGACACCACACACTCTGTAAACACATTGTTAGCTTTCATTTTCTTGTGAATTTCGAAATTATATATTATCTTTTTTCTTTGCTCCAACACGTACTGTTGCATCTTACCTTTTATTGTAAAAAATTTCTTTTTGCCATTAAATGCTTAGTATGGGAGTAATTTACTTCCGGGAGAAATATTACGGATTGTAGGTCTAAGTCCTTTGAGTGAGCTCGGTCCCCTTGCACCTTCTGTCAATAGATATTGTTTCTTTTAAGTGAGATGTTAATCAGGCAATTAATGAATCATTTAATTAAAAAAAAACCTTTGTTGTCCCCTTATATGTCTTTGAAATTAGCACTATGTATTTTACTATTCTAATTCGAAAATATGAATAAAAACATCATTAATTTAGGTGATATATTAAATGGAACTGAATTTTAAATGGATAACTGTCCCGTCTTTGGTCATAGAGGCTAGATTGAGTCCTAAAAAGCAATGGACAAACCAATATTACGGTAGCTGTAATTTATTTTCACACAACGGATATCATACAAAGTTTTTAAGTCAACTACAACTATTTTTCTCTATTTGAGTATATGAAATAATTTAATTCAAAGGAGATGCTAAATAATTCTTAAAATTTAATACTTGAATAATTGGAAGGATTAAATCTTAATGAATTTTTAATTGGATTTTACATGAATATTCTTTGGCTGTAATTTGTATTTTATTTTATTTTCTGAAGATTTTTTTCCAATGGGCAATTTATATGTACAATGTAACATTTTCTACAGCAGATTTTAACTTGATTTTGGAGGAAGGATCAGAAGGAGGTAAGTTGCTCATCTCGGTTAAGCCGATAGAGTGTTTTCTGGTTGGCCGATAGGAGAGATTCCAATCGGTGCCAGGGGTGATATTACGGACATGAAAAATTAGGAAGTTATGTTTTGGTAGAATTCAATCGAGTAAAATTTCACGGGACCAAGGGAATTGAACATTATTTCAACATGGGATGTATTTTTTTTGTATGCATTGTAGGGTTCTATTTGGGGGATTACCTATTTTATTGAAGAAATAAACAGAGTATTTTAATAAAAGTTCTAAGGGTATCTAAGTTTGATATCATCCATCGTGCACGTGATCAATACAACATCGACGAGAGCATCGACAAGTAACAAAAATCGTCATGCCTCGAATCATTTGATAAGAAATCACTGTTCTATATAGTTATCTAAGCTGTTGGTTCAATCGATGGTAAAGTAATAAACTGATATGATTTTATATATTAATTATAAATAATGCTAAAAATATATAAAAAAAGTATGCCATTTTTTTTAGTTTGAATTCGTATTTTCTTTCAATCTTCCCTTCCCTTCAAAACTACAATTAATAATCATATTCTTAAAATCAGATACAAATATATTAAATATTTCCTCTTTCGTTTAAAAACGTGGCTGAAATTTAAGTATTTAAGTTGATTTTATATTTTTAGACTGTTAATGGCTTGACAGAAATGTGATTATATCTTCAAATTTCAAATCCCTGGGATTTTCCGGAAATGCCTAAGTATCTTAATTTAAAATAAGTGTATCATTCGATGCAAGTCAAAAATACCTTACCTTGTTCTCATCATCTATTATATACTATCCTGAAATACAATCAAATCTCCCAACTTAGTTTGCAGAATCCATTCTTTCGGAGTTAAACTTCTGAAATAAAGTCAAAGGAGAACTTGCTACTTTTAAGTACTGAGTTTTTTTTTTGGTATTGAAATAAAGAACAACTCTTCTTTAAAACTGGGCAAACATTTGAGACAATCACAAGACATTAAAAACAAAAATGGTTCATCTATCAAACAATATGACTATTTTCTTAAGAATTCCAAGCACGTGGCCAATTGTTATCATTCTTTGTACGCGTGATCGATGAAGATTAATCCCGAGAACATTGATATATAACAAAAAGTAGTATATATGGAAAAACTTTGCATAGTAAAACAAGAAACGTGCATGTGTAAAACACACGATAAAACAATAAACTAATGATCATATAAAATAATTGTAACATAAAGTTTTGAGAATTATATTTAAACGTAGGAATATTTCCTTCCATAAAAGGGTTTTTGACTTTTGAATAACCATCTTACGTCACTTTCAGGAGCTTCTTTTTAAGTTGTTTATATTAGTATGTTTCTATCTTTAGAAAATTCCTCCTGACTTACGAAAAATCTCAATTCATGGGAAGGAAGGGAAAAACGCTACCTATATCAGCTGAATAAAATACTTTTGGTGTAGATCAACCCACGTTTTTATCCAGCTGAAGGGGGACGAAATTCTCACGTTTTATCAGAAATGATCTGTAAGAATTATCCTCAAACAACCAAAGCTATTTGTTCATCTGGGCCTCTTAAATCATTGAGAGACTAAAAGGCTCATTTAGGAAAATACTTTTAAAAAGATTTTTTTCTTCATCTGCAGTCATCGTTGAAAGCAGGGAGAACAGGACACAATGAAAGTTTTCTTGACATGTTTATGGATATTGGCAGGTAAATGTAATATTTTGCTTACGCAATTGTTTCATTTCTTAATTAATTAGGTTCTGGGAATTATTTTTAATTTGACTATATTTAATAATTTCCAAGGCGTCATTTCAATTATATTTTTTGTTCTCTACATTTCATCCATTTAAGTCACTGTTGAAATAATATTGTAACTTCAGGGACGACCTTTCTCTTAACTCGCGCGCTTGTTTTTTAATATCCCTCTTCCAAATGATAATTTAAATAATTCCCAGTTTCAATCCACGCTTATTCCAATTTTCTCAAAACTTCATTTATGTTAGTATTATATAATTGGTTAAATTAACATTGCACAACAAATTATTAAATTTAATTAATTAAGTAGTGTTTTAATATGAATTCATTTCAAAATTATACTGCAACGTAAAATGCATTTATGTATCGTTAATACACATCACATTCAAAAAGTTCTAGTATCTCGACTCATAAAAAAATAGAAATGGTGGGATGATGCAGAAATAACCTCCAGCTAGGCGTATCAAATGGTTCCATTCCTTCCTATTTTAGTCATAATTCATTTGCGTAAATCGTGTTTGTGCTTAATTGTCAGAAAAAAAAAGGAAGCAAGGAATGAGCATCAAATTTTGTTTTAAAATGGCTAAAGTGACCACAGAAACGAAAGAAAGGATTGAATCTGCACATGGAACGATACAATGAGTTGTTTCCCAATATTTGAGTGATTTCATAGGTTTAAAGGTTGAAGAGACTAATTCGAAAACATTAAGAGATAGGGGAGGTCTATTTTTGTGATGAAATGGTGAAATTGTTGTGCTTGTGCAATTTTTTTTTTGTTGTTGTTAAGATTACTATGAATGGGGATTGTACAAACATATTTAGGATCGTTTTTCGAAACAAATGCTGCGTGTGAGGCATAATTGGTTGGCCAGTGAAATCTGGTACACCCACACGGATGATCATAGTTTTTTTTTATATATATTTCGGTTGAAATTAAAGAT
The DNA here is from genome assembly GCA_019974015.1 of Nephila pilipes. Classification (NCBI taxonomy): domain Eukaryota; kingdom Metazoa; phylum Arthropoda; class Arachnida; order Araneae; family Nephilidae; genus Nephila; species Nephila pilipes. The sequence continues at coordinate 461,804 of BMAW01112533.1, forward strand.
AAAGTTGCAGAGGTACAAGTCAATAGAGGAGACTAAAGCGTCGATGACATCGCCGCTTTAGGCTTCAAAACTGTCAAACCGCTGGAGGCATTCAAAAGGCGTTTAGGGACCTGTACTCCCGTTCCAAGTGCAAAACTTAATATCAAGTATAAGAATATCTTCTGGGTTACATAGTCTGAATTCGATCAATCTCAGAACTTTCTGAATACGCTGTATGTATTTTAACGCTTGAACGATTAACTAACTAAAGAGTGTCATGTAAAGTAAAGGGTCCTTGTTGTGATTATGTTCTGAGAGAATAATTCGGATTGGATGGCAATGACTTAGTGGACGGTGCTGCAAATCCATATGTCTGCCATAACTCTCATTTAGATCTTCATAAGGCTACGAAAAGTTTCTTTTTTTTTTCCGGTTATGGCAGGAACATTAAAATTCTCAATCAAATAAGAAGGTGATTCAGTCAGACCTGAAACTGATGTATGGCTTCATTCATCCCATTGTCGAGGTGTGGAAGTTTGGAGGAAACGGTTCCACCTCTTGTGTCGTCCTCATCACCAGACCTAAGTTCATCAATAGCTCTCGTGTTGCTTCTAAGTGCAACATTAATTCATAATCAATCAAAACCATTCATCAAATGTCGATGGTACGTCATTTTAAGGAGTTTCACTCTTTTAGGTAGATAATACCACCACATATTAGCTATTGGCTTTACAAAACGTAATTCAGAGATTTCCATAGTTAAATAAAAAGAGAAAAAGGGAAGATAAAAACTGTTGAGATGTGATCTCGCTATCCACAAAGCTGCAGCACCCCTTCAGCTTACGAAGAAACGATGGAGAAGTCCAGAAAACCTTTTCAGAATTCTCTGAGATACAACCTCTCTTGTCTTCCGCTGAACTAGTACTAAGAAAATGAAGGGGACGATGTAAGAGGACTGGAAAAAATAGAACATTCTGATGTTCCTGAGAGAAAAAGTGAGAAAGATCAACACCATAGAAAATAATTGAGATAGTTATTAATTTTAATTTTTCGAATCCTTTCTAGACTTTTCCCCAACTCAGTCGTAAAATCTGTAGAGGCTCCATATCCTCTTGTTGGTTTGATGTAGTGGAAAGTGCTAATTTAGGTGTTGACCTCGTCACTTGACCGAGGCTTAAAATTACGATATCTGTCTCATACATAGTACGATACCTAGCTTCACTGTATGGATTGCCTGATGACAATGCACAACGAACGTGTTGAGAATAACTTTCTGGAACAGGTTCCTCTTGACTCATTTCAGCCTTTGCTTCAAAATGCGAGATATAGCATATGGTTCCAACAAGATGGGGAGCCTACCCATTATGGAAGATGTGTTTGGAAACGTTTAAGTCTATAGTTTGGCTAACGATGAATTAGTTTTTATGAAACGGTCGTCCCCCTTTCCGCTCTCTGGATTAAAACAGCCTAATTCCTATCTTTAAAGGGTGTGCACTAAAAGCTGTTGTATACGAAACACATATTGAGCCTGAAATGGATATTGTTGTGTTCCGACCCCAGGTCTCCGCAGCCACCAGGCCATGTGTATTCCCCTCCCTTGGGTGAGGAGAGTAACTTCTCAACTCCCCACCAAGAGAGGGTTAACTGTAACCTTTTTCTCCACTACTCACGTGGGGATTGCCTTGTAAAGTGAAGTTGTTCATATTAAAATTACTATGCCTGTGTATTTCGCAGTGATTATTTGTTTTATTTAGAACTTTATGGTTAAAAAGAACCTGTTAACAAATAGATTATTCTATTTTTCACGGATATGTTGACAAGAATTGTCAATACAGCTGCGATTTTTCAAGCAAAGTCAAAGGTTTTTTACCGTGTCCCCCAATTCATGGACCAGCGGTGTAATGCATTACAGCGCTAGTAAGGGTGGAAACGTGGAAAATCTCCTGTAATATTTAGAAATGGAATAATCTACAACAACATTTGCGATAATTATATACAATGAATATTTATTGTCCTTTCATTTGTTGCTTTTTTGTTGCCACTTTCCAGTCATGGGTTGCTATACAATCCTCATGATGTTCTCCTTTAAAACTCTCTCACGGGATACTTTGTATTATTTTATCCACTACAGCTACTCACCCACTCATAAGGTACTTAAGCATTTACAAGTAACACAATTTTTAACAATAAATATGCTGGGACCTTTTTTTATTATTTAATTTTATCGCCACCTTACTTTCTATTTGCATAGTCAAAAAATACTCCAATCAGAGATAACATGATTGAAAATACTGAACACTCCAAACGAAGGTTCGTAAGAACAAGATAGAATACTATATTAATTATCACTGAAGAGTAGTTATGGTTGCTCACTCTCGAATCCCACTTTTCTCGTCAATTTTAAATTATGATCTACTAATAAAGTCTTAGTATACCAATTCACATGTTCTGATACAATCACTTTTTGCAATTTTTTTCTTTAACTAGGATTGGCTTCAATCCAAAAGATTAACTGTGATATTTTAATCCAAATAACATTCATCAACTTGAAGTTACTTCTATCTCTCATCATTTTCATTTCAATCTATATCATTTATGTACTATTACCTCTAATTCAATCATCTCATTTCTATCTTCGTCAAATTTACCTGATCACGTTTCGTTTTAGTTGAAAAGAAATTATTATTGTGTGCAATTCAAATTACTATAGAGTCCCAGAGGTTCGTGAAGAAAAAAAATTGTGAGTAGCCCAATATCCCAAAAATAATTTTGTTCTTAAAATAATACTTATCTTCAAAATCTGGAATACTAGCACAAAATTTTTTGAAACACATTTTAAGACGATTGAAATGTCTTGTGAAATAAAAATAATTGCTTTTTAAAAGGTTATTAAATAAGATCTCGAGCACGAAGTATTTTAAAATCCCCTCACACCTACCATTTTGAAGTGCCTCTTTCAATGACTGACATCATTTCTCTAAATTTCTATTGGTAGGAATCTCAGCACGTGCAATTAAGAGTTCTATTGATGGCTTTCTACAAAACAGACATTAATAATTTAAAATTGTCGAATAAAAGTATAAATATATATGTTAAAATTTGAAAATTATTTATAACAAGTGCTGATATATAGCGCTATATATAAAGTGCAATAGACAGTGGTCATGGCATCTTGTCTGATGACGTTGTTCACTTCCCTGGGGTTAGATCACTTCAATTAGTTAGTTCACTTCATGGAATTGATTTCAAAGAGGCCTCGGGGAGTTGTAGATACCAAGAGTCCTCCTCGTCATTTGACTATTGCTTAAAATTATGGAGTTCATCATAAAAAGTGAGTAATGTTACATAAAATCAAATAATTTTATGCTTGTTTACAGAACTATTTTTTGAAACATATCTATGTTCTAGTAGCAACAATTTTCAACAATGAATGTAAAATGCCATTTATTGTTGAAACTGGAAAACGAGGCAAACGAATATGATTGTATCTTAATAACAATTGCATTTATTATGCCTACAACTGAAAAAAAAAGAGCATAGATTTTAAAGGCAATGTTAAAAAGTCATTAGAATGCGCTTATATAAATAATAACTCTTTAACTGAAATTTTCTTAGACTATAATATCATTCGTTAGTTGATTGGTTGAGAAATAAAGCTTAGCTTCTCATAATGAGTCCTTTGCATAGTTGACTCTCAAACATCCTAACATTTTTAAAATCATAGAGTATTATTGTGCAATCAGTTGATTTTCTCTCTTAAAAATGGAATATTGGCTGTCATAAATATTGTTACAATGCATTAATCTGCCACATTTCTAATGCATTTTTGAACACAATGATTGGAGTTTGGTGATATAAATTAAAACATTAACGTTTACATAATAATTCTGAAACATTGTTTTTAATGATTTCTATAAGAGCAAATCATTTACATATACAAGATGACACACTTTCATCGTTAGCCACGATGTTTAAAATACCGATGTAGGATTCATGCGAAAAATTATTGCTTTACTAGAAGTATATACAATACAAGTTCATATAAGATTTATTTTGTTATTTGTAATTATATGGAATGTTAAGTTGAGGGCATAATTGGGGGAAAGATCCTCAATATTTTCCCAAGAAATGTTAAGATATTTGATTATAATATATATATATATATATATATATATATTAGCTTAAGAACATAATTTATAATCATGTTTTACATAATATTAGACTTTTAACTAATATACAGAATATTTATATATATTTGGATAAGTGTAAAACAATTTGCACAAAAGCAGAATTTCTTTTGAATTTTATTAAGATTATTTTACATCATCATAATAATTTTTTTCTGTTTTTAATTTTTTTTCCTCTCTTCTTATTTTCTCCATTTTTCATTGATTTTTGTTTAAATTCTCCACTTTTACTTGCATTAATGTTCTTCTGGACTGATAGAGGACATTAGTATACTTCCTGTTTAACATTGAGTGGGATAATGTTTTATTTGTAAGCGGAAAAATGATGCGATGTTTCTTACAATGTGTGGGTTCTCATGCAAGTTTTAGTAACCTTTTTTAATTTATACTAATTTATTTTTCAGATAGTTTTTTTCTTACTTTCAATCTGTACTGATTTAGTATGTTTTATTGTCTATAGGTATATTTTATTTGATATCTTCTTTTGCAATTTGTTGTATTTGCATCTTGTTGCTTTTTGAATTTATGTATTTTTGGTTTATAATATTTTACACTTGGAATTTTTGGGTATCTGTAGAGCATTGTTTAATTAGCTAATCTGTTAAAAGCCTAATTCAGACCTTATAATATAAATTATGAAAGTTTTGATTTAGTATTAAATAGTTATAGTACACCTGAAATTACTGGAATATTTATATTAAAATTATTAATTTAAAGCATTTATTAAAATTTAATAAAAAAATTAAGCTTATTAAAAATAAAGAACAGAATTACATAGAAATTAAGAAAGAAAAAGAAGTGACAATGAAAGGCAGCAAGAGAAATTTGAAAATAGGATATCCTGATCTAAAAACAAATAAAATGGAAATAGATTTGTTTAATACGGCCATTGGATTAGGATATTGGTAAAATTCTGTTTAAACATGTTTAAATGACCAAATCTTCGCAAAATAAGTAATAAAGCTCTGCAAAACCAAGACATAGCCAAGTATCACGAGTCAGAAAAAATGAATAATCAAAAGAAAATGTTTCAGAATATCTCTGATAAGAATCTAAATTCAAAGTAGATTTAATCATTTAATATGACACAGCTGTAATGCAAGGAATTATAATTAAAGTTTAAAAATAGAACAGGAAAAAGAGACTCATTCATGTTTAATGTCGCCATTTTTGTCAAAAATTATAACTTGCCACCCAAAAGAACAGTTCATTTAATTAAACGGTGGTATCAATCTCTATGAATCAGATTTAGAATTAAGAAATATATCTATTATAAATATAGCTAGGAAAATATTTTAACAGATATTATCTTAAAAATTTTAATGCAAAAAAATTGAAAAACTAATAAAAAATAAATACAAATAAAATATACTTAATATACACGAAACAATTAAAGATAAAATTATCCTATTTCATAACTTTAAAAATCAATCTAATTCAGAAATTTTGTACTCTATATTAGTTCCTTAGAAATTAATTGGATAGTCAACTTTTTCAAAAGTATAATAGAATTTTTTTTGGGGGAAAATTTAAAGGTGTATAATTATTTTAATAATATGAAGAAGATAATTAAATAAAATATTTCTAAAAATATTTAAGCTTAAGATGTTCGCAAAGAACGGTACTTTTTAAAAATAGCTATTCCTTTTGTTTTATATGTTATTACAAATTATATTATCTACTAATTTTAAGTTAAATTGAAAATAAAAAATCTGTCTCATTAAATTTCTGTAATAATTTGAGTCAGATTTGAATGAGAAAAATAAAACAACAAATTCTGTTTAAATTCTCGGTTAATTTTATTTTAAAAAGTAATAAGGTCATTTTTATATCTAAACAAAATGAATTTATTGTTATCTATATAAACGTTTTCATAATAATTTAAATTAGCATTTGGAAGACTAATATTAATTGGTCCACTTTGTGATATCCCTTAATTTGCTTATATTTTTATTATTATAAACATGTAATTTTCTTTTTAAACAAAATTAATTAGAAATTTAAATTTCTCATATAATATCGAGTTATTAATATTTAATTTTTTAATATCATCACGAAAATCATTTAAATCCTCAAAATCTGTTGAATTAAACTAATCTCTAAAATCTTAAATACAAATATAGTAAAACCCTAAATCATTAATTTATTTAATAACTTCGTAACTTTTTCTTCTTTTTTTTTTTGTAATAAGTGTCTTATCAAAGCCATTAATAATATTTCGTAAGATTTTGCCAGTTTTAGTAACATAAATTTTGAAACCATATATTAGATATTGTTCTAAATTTAATAGGTACTTTATAAAATTTTAGAGTTATAAAATATAAGGAAATTATACATGATTGAGATTGCTTTATACCTGCTTTTTTATATAAAGCTTTAATTCTATCGGAAATTTCCTTGTCATTATTTGAAACTTTAATAAAACTATCATTATTAAAAAGATGCTTATTAGTCATAGTAACATAAACTCTTTTGCAAATAATAGTACAGGTATCTGGGACCTTACCAACATGACAAATAACGAACTTATTTTGAAAGATTTTATAGAATATTTCAGATCTCTAAAACTAGTGTCCTCTTTTGCCTCGAAATTAAAATATTTAATCTCTTTATTAATACAATGTTTATGTTCTTTTAAAACTTTACTAAGTAAACTATATTTAACAGCTAAATTCTTTTTAACATATCAATGTCTTCATTAATTTTTTTTAAACATATATATTGTTATTATTGAGAGGAATTATAAGTCTGAAACCAGTTTTTTTATTCATAAATTCTCTAAGATATTTATCCCTTATAATATTTAGATTATCTATAATCACATGTTAATATCCTTCATTTGTATAATCCTTATTATTACAGATTGAAGTAAAGATATATGTATAAGGACAGATCAGTTACGAATTTTTTAGATAATTGAAGGGGGAAATGGCTAAGTAACAAACAAAGAAAATTCCGTAATTAATGGGTAGAAAATAATATATTCTGATTCGAGTTGTAGTCGTCCTGTATAGAAAGCAGGCCGAAAGAATAAAACAGATTTGAAATATTCCATCGTCTTATGTGACTATAAACACCTGTTCTAAGAACTGATAATCTTGAAACAAAGCCAAAAATTCAATAATGGCTAGCAGTAGTACATTTAAATATCAAAAGTAAATGGAAACAGTTTCCCTTCCCTGTGGTTCACATACAAATTTATTAGGATAATTTAAAAGAAATTGAGACAACTTCCACATTACGTCACTTTCTTTGCTTTTAACGCAAGTGAGATTTAATATTGCGGAATTCGTTTGCCCACAATGGGATCCTAATCAGCAGCTGATTCACCGCACAAGATCCCCCCCCCTTCCCGCAAATTAAAAAGAGCCCTTTTAATGAGCAAATAACCGGGTGAGGGTAAACATTTATCTTTGTAGAAGCGGTTATTTGATGAAACCCAGCATATTTCAAAAATCTTAATTGCAAGATTTTGTAAAATGTTCGGTCGGCGTTAAACAAACACTGAGAATTGAAAAAAGCCCCCGATAAGGAAAAATGACCATGTTTTGAAACATTTAAATGATTCTCATTTTCTTAAATTAAAGTTTTAGAAGTGGTATTTTAACATTGAGATGTTTGTATGTTTATGCATCTGTTTATGTTAAAGAATTCAGTTTCATAAACGAATAATTATGTACAATTAAGAATCAAAAGTTATATTTGGATTTGCAAATCTTGTATTTATGTTTAAATACATCTGGCATAAAAAATCAACTTTTATAATTTTAAAATTTTGCAGAGCCCTTGTAAATATAACATTCTAGACATTGAGTATAATTACAATTTAAAAAATTGAATTGCATAAAATTTTAAAATTTATTTTTTCAAAATTTCCAGATTTTCTCTGCCAATATTGTACAATACAAAAAACTTGTTAAGAGTTTTTTAGAAAAATATTACGTTATTGTGTAAGAAATGACCTCATTTCATAATGTGCAAAATGTGAAGCAAGTAGATTTTGAGGAGTATCAAACACTCCTAAAAGCACGTTTAAAAAAACGTAAATAAAAATGATTTTCTAAATAGCCTTACACTTGTGTTTACAATTTAAAATTCATTCAATTTCTAAACGTTTTATTCATTAAACTTTGATAAATAATACAGCTACGGAATAAGCGGAAAACCATCTATTTTTTAAAGCAGAATTTGGAGCTTTCAATGTCCCGGTAAATTGCTTCAAATTAAGTAATTTTTTATGTTTTACAGTTAAAAAATGGAAGGCTCTTCCCTGATTCCATAGATATATTATTTATGAAAATTTTACAAATAGAACAATAGAAAATTGTATTTTAAAATTGCAAACACACTTGCCACGCCTTAGACAAAAAAATGTAAAATTGTGTTTTTCTCGAAACGTGATTTTTTGGGATTCTGGTACACTTTCTTCAAAATCTACTTCATCCATGGTACTAATATTTTGCATATTATGAAATGAGGTTATTTCCTTACATAACACATGGGTCAATAAGTCCCGAGACTACCATTGAAAACAACATTTTTTTGCAAATTTTTTTTTTATTCATCAACATAATCACCTTTTAGGGTGATACAATCGTTCCAACGCTTTTCCAATTTTTCAATACCATGTTTATAAAAAAAATTATCTTTCGCTTCAAAATAAGCTTCAGTTTCAGCGATGACCTCCTCATTTGAGCCAAATCTTTTTCCCTGGAGCATTTTTTTAAGATCAGCAAAGAGCCAGTAGTCACTGGGGGCTAAATCTGGCGAGTATGGGGGGTGGGGAAGCAGATCAAAACCCAATTCATTCAATTTTGCCATTGTTTACATCGACTTGTGGCAGGGTGCATTGTCTGGGTGAAAAATGATTTTTTTTCTCTGCATGTGCGGTCGTTTTTTTGCGATTTCCTCCTTCAAACGCACCAGCAAGTCAATATAATAATCACTGTTGATCGATTTACCTTTTTCGAGGTAGTCAATGAAAATCACGCCATGCGTATCCCAAAAAACTGACGCCATGACTTTGCCAGCTGCCTGCTGCGTTTTCGGACGCTTCGGACGGCTTTCGCCAGCTGTGCGCCACTCAGATGACTGCCGCTCGACTCTGGAGTGTAGTAATGTATCCATGTTTCGTCCATGGTCACGTAACGACGCAAGAAATCTTTTTTGTTGCGAGTAAATAGCGATAAACAGCTTTCTGAATCATCGACTCGTTGCTGTTTTTGTTCCATCGAAAGCAATCGCGGCACCCACTCGGAAAAAACCTTTTTCATGCTCAATTTTTCATGAAGGATAGTAAATACACTTCCATATGATATCTGTGTCATCTCAGCAATCTCATGGAGCTTCACTTTACGATCTTTCATTATAATTTTTGTCACTTCACTCACATTTTCCGGTGTAACGGCTTCCACAGGTCTACCCGAGCGTTCCGCGTCATTTGTGTCGGTACGACCACGTTTAAACTCGGCAAACCACCAACAAATCGTTGCTTTTGATGGACAAGAGTCCGGGTAACATTTTTCAATCCATTGTTTCGCTTGCACGGTGTTTTTACCCATTAAAAAACAATGTTTTATCAGAACACGAAACTCGGTTTTTTCCATTTTTTAAACAAACTACAAAACGACTTTACTCCAACCTCGATAACTCAGCTGTTTCTGGTCCGATCGACTTAAAATTTTGACACGTTTCAAGCAAAGGTTAGTACTCTAGAAAGACCTGGTTACTGGTTTACTACGAGCGCCATCTCTGGGTTAGTCTCGGAACTTATTGATCCATGTGTTAATGAACGAAATTGTTTTTTCTAATAAACATTCTCACATTTTATGTATTTCACAATACTTATTTGAAAAGTATTAGAAACTTGAATTGTGAAATTAGATGTTAAAAAAATTTCATTAAATTTAAATTTCGGAATTATAATCATATTCTGTGCATAGAATTTTATGTTTATAAGTGCTCTAAATTTTTAAAAATGTAAATGCCGTAAAATTTATTAATTATGTCCTTAATGTAAACATAAGGCTTACAAATATAAATATCAGTTATTAATTGCTTATTTTTAATTATTTATATTTATAAAACTGATTTACATGAAACAAATGCATGAAATATATATAAATCTCAGTATTTAAATATAATTTTATTAGTTTCAATTTAAAACAGGGAGAATAATTTAAACTTGGCATAAAATAAGCTCACTTTTCCTTGGCCTCTCAGTAATCCTAAAGTGAGCACATTCTGAAAAAGTCTGGAGTGAAAATTCCAATTTTGAAATTAACGGACTTCAAATCTAATTCTGTTTTATATATTTCGTGGTTTTAACATAATTCTTTAATAATCACAACTTTAACTTAAAAAACGAACGTATTTATCTGGAAGTTTTTGTCCTTGAGGGCTTCCTACTGCAATCCATTCAATCATTCTCTCTTTAGAGAATAGTTATAAACTTGATGAGAAAGAAACTTTCGCTAAGGGGTGTTTTATATGAGTGGTTACATCGCGGGTATCTTGAGGAAACTCGATTCCCCTCGTCAGCTGTACTGTTCGTACTGTTTTAGTAGGTTCTTTTCGTCAACCCCAGCAATTCTTTTCTCACTCCTCATACATTCATATTTAGTGTTCAGAAGGGGCATCTTTTTGTTATAGAGAAAATACATTTTGAAATGTAGAATTTTTTTTGAAAAAGAGTATTCTTTTTATTTTGCTCATTTTATCTTCTAATTATAAGGAAAAGACAATATTTGTTCTTTAACTTATTTTTCTAATGTATTCAGTTTAAATTAACGGAAGTCATTTCATCTTGTCGTTTTCTTCTATGTGCTCATTTTGTTGCTAAGAGAAAATGAGAGTGAAACTGAAACCTACCTTTCGGATAAGTTGATTGATTGTTTTTAACATCTGATTTAACATCTAACGTTATGATATCCATTGTTATGATTTCTGTTAAATTAAAAGCAATATGAGGGCTGTAGGCGAAGAATCTAGTCATTTTAAGCCTCGATCGAATAATAAGGAGGTCGCCTGACCTAGCACCTTACACTTTAAATTTCAACATTACGCCACTGAAGGGATTTTGAGCTTTGACAAATTTAACGTACATTAGACCATCCACAATACGGCTTTTCTTTCGGAGGGAAATATGAACAGAAATTCAACTCTAACTATCAAGAAAATAGTACCAATTTTGATTTTCATTGTTGTTCATAGTTACATTAACCGATTTTATACTTCCAGAATATAGAGTTAAAAGCGGATTCCATAAATAATGCCAAAAGAATAGCTATATTTAATAATACAAAATAATATGTCATCTTTCTTATCTTTTAAACGGGGAAAATTCAATGAAAGCAAAATCATGTTGCAAATCGTAATAAAGAGTAAATAAGAGTTATTTTCAGTAAATTTAGATAGACATGGGAATTTTTTTATCGTTCTAAGCAGTACAAAATGCCGTTATCATCAATTTGTTTTCTAGTTTCTTCCTCTCGAATGAACTTATGATAAATCACTGAAAAACTATTTTTGATTGATTTTACATGTGAAAAATTTGATGTTTTTGTTGTATATAATGTACTATACAAATCTAGTGTAAATTAAATTTACAACATTACGTTTTCAGAAATTTAGAGGAGAAAAATTATAGAGTTGAAATTTGTGCATGTGTTTTTGTGTTTTCGAGAATCATGTTCTTTAAAATTTAAAATGTATTCAATTTCTCTCACTTTCTACAGTAGGGTTGAGAGAACTTTTCCCTCTTTTAAACTAATGCAACACACACACACACACACACACACACACACACACACACACA